>APFE031420294.1:158096-207684 GCA_000404065.3 Pinus taeda | reverse complement strand
AGGAGACGAGTGTTGGCCAAGGTCAATAACTATCCTCTGGAAATAGCAGGTCAGCCTTTGATGGAAGATCTAAACATACTTCCTCTTTGATCATATGACGTGTTGATAGGCATGGATTGGCTGGAAAAACACTAGTCCATTAGAAACTGTAAAATGAAAACTATCTACTACAAGAATGAGCTGGGAGAAGGGCGGGAGATGCAAGGCATCCTGAGGCCCATGTAGGTTTGGCCGATAACTGCCTCTCAACTGGCAAAGTGTATTAGGAAAGGGTGTCAGGTTTATGCTATTTAGGTTGGGTATGCCAACTCAAAGGACAAGACAACCACTTTGGATAGTATTCCAGTTGTTCAACAATTTGCAAATGTATTCCCGGAAGAGGTACTGAGACTGCCACCCAAAAGAGATATAGATTTTAATATTGAATTCGTGCCAGGAGTAGCTCTGGTTTCCCGAGCCCCTTATCTTATGAGCACACTAGAGCTCACAGAACTAAAAATGCAATTGCAGGAATTCTTGGATAAAAATTCCATCCGCCCCAGTGTGTCACCTTGGGGAGCCCCCATGCTGTTTGTCAAAAAGAACAATGGAACCCTTCAAATGCGCATGGACTACCGTCAACTGAATAAGTTAACAATTCAGAACAAGTACCCATTGCCCCAGATTGACAAACTATTTGACCAAGTAAAAGGGGCAACCATATTTTCAAAAATTTACTTACGATCGGGATATCACCAGATCAGTATCAGAGAGGAGGATATAGCCAAAACTACTTTTAGGACCCGTTATGGACACTATGAGTTTATGTTATTACCCTTTGGGTTAACCAATTCTCCTGCGACCTTTATGTGTTTAGTGAATATCATATTTCATCATTATTTAGATAAATTTGTATTAATATTTATTGACGATATCTTGATATATTCTTGGAATATTGAGGAGCACAAGGAACACCTCAGACTCATGATGCAAACCCTCCAAAACATCAATTATATGCCAAGTATAGCAAGTGTGACTTCTTTAAGGAACAAATTCAGTACTTAGGACATATTATCACTAAGGATGGAATCAAGGTGGACCCTAAGAAGATAAAAGCCATAATGGAATCGCCGGTACTGAAGGACATAGCGGATATAAGATATTTTATGGGATTAGCAGGTTATTACCGACTGTTCATGGAAGGATTCTCTAGAGTTTCCTATCCTATCACCTCCCTACAAAAGAAAGGGAAAGCTTTTAAATGGACTGCAGATTGCGAAAATAGTTTTGAATAGCTCAAGCATCTGCTCACCACAGCGCCTATATTAAGCATAGCACATCCAGGTAAGGACTATGTGGTGTGCACAGATGCGAGTAAGGAAGGGGTAGGAGGGGTATTGATGCAAGAAGGTATGGTAATCACCTATGAGTCCAGAAAATTAAAGGAACATGAGCAGAACTATTCCACATATGATCTAGAGTTGGTAGCTGTTAATCACGCCTTAAAGATGTGGTGCCACTACTTGATGGGTAAAAAGTTTCTATTGACAACTGACCATCACAACTTGACTAGTTATTTTAGTCAGCCTACCCTAAATGCTAGGCAGACACAGTGGGTGGCTTTCCTAAGTGGCTTTGACTTTGAGATTAAGCATCTGAAAGGGAGAGAGAACTAGGTATCAGATGCTTTAAGTTGAAAGGTACATTGTCTTTATTAAATTTCTTACAGCGAAGGGTGGACTACCTTCGATGAAATGATTAAAAAGGTAGTAGAACAATATTCAAAATATCAGAAAATAGGACAACAAGTTCATAATCCAACCAGCAAAGAAAATCTACAAGGTTACACTATGAATGCTGCTGGCATGCTAAATTATAAAAAAAGGTTGCATGTTCCAAACCAAAATGGCATTAAAAGATTAATTTTACATGAATTTCACAGAAGTCCTTATGCTAGACACCCAGGGTATCAATAGTTGATTACCGCACTCTGGAAGGAGTATTATTGGCCAGACATGAAGAAAAATGTATCAGAATATTTGTTACGTTGCCTGGAATGCCATCAAGTTAAAGCAGAACATTAGCACCCTGTTGGGTTATTGCATCCACTACTAATTCCAGAGTGGAAATGGGAAACCATCTCTATGGATTTCATAACAGGATTACGCAAAGTCAAAAGGAAACAACGATTCCATCATGGTGGTGGTGGACAAATTAAGCAAATTAGCTCATTTTATACTGGTACAATCCACTTACAAAGTAGTACAGATTGCCCAAATTTTTATGTAAAATATTTTTAGGTTGCATGGGCTACCACAAACTATAATTTCTGATCGTGATGTGAAATTTAGCTCAGCGTTATGGAAAACTCTGTTTGAGGGGTTAGGGATTCAGTTAAACTTTAGTACTACCTATCATCCCCAAACAAACGGGAAAACCGAACGGGTGAATCAAGTAGTAGAGGATATCCTGAGGTCATATGTAATGCAACAACCATCTAAGTGGGAGGACTATTTGCACTTGGTTGAATTTGTGTATAACAATGGTTATCATACTTCTTGCAGATGAGCTCGTTTGAATTTTTGTATGGATGGAAATGCTATACACCCTCAAGCTCAGGGGGGACCAAAGGACAAGTTAATGCTAGGGCCAGAAATGTTAAAAGAGATGGAGGAAATGGTCAAGAAGGTACGATATAATTTGAAGGCAACCCAAGATAAGCAAAATATTTTCGCTGATAAGAAGAGGAATTTTAAAGAGTATCAACTAGGGGATCATGTGTATGTGAGGATTCACGTAAAAAAGAGTATGTTACAATGGAGTGGGTGCACCAAGCTGGCACCTCAGTTTTGTGGACTATTTCAAATGTTGGCGAGTCTTGGGCCAGTGGCATACCAGCTCACCCTACCAAGCCATATTCGGGTCCAAAATGTCTTCCATGTGTCAATATTAAAAATATAAGTTTATGATCCTAAGCACATAGTCGGTTGGCAAGATATACAGGTAAAGAAGAATCTTAAGTAGGCCAGTTAATTGAGATGTTAAAGGAAAAGATGACTTTAACTTTGTTGTCTTAAGTCGAACTGAAAGGAGAATTCTTGGTCGAGCCGCTGAGTATTCTCGAACAGAGATAAGTAATGTTGCAAAAAGGAGCCATCACCCAGGTTAAAGTGCAATAGCAGCACTTTGGGTTGGATGAGGCCACTTGCAAGGATGAACAACTCATGAAAGAAGCGTATCCAAAGTTGTTTGAGACTGGAAAACATCGGGATGATGTTTGATTTCAAGGGGGCAAGATGTAATGTTCCCAGAAAAACTGTAAATATTTTATTTACCACTGTAAGAAAACAAATTGGATAATATTGTTATTTTTTTTTTGGATTAATAATATTGTTAATTTTTGAAGTTAGAAAATGATTGAGTAATAATAGATTTGTAACTTCTCATAAAGAAGTTGGAAAAAGGTAGTTGCCGACAAAAAAAAAAAAAAAACCTAACTTCCTCCCCTAACTAAAAACACTCCAGGGAAAAGGGGATGAGAGGAGGAAAAAACCATGATGTATGGGAAGACAGGAGAAATAAAGAAAAATAATGCCAAGTCTTGTGATAACTAGATAGCATTAGAACTATGTGCGAATTTGCTGAAGATAGTAGTCTTGCAAGCAGGCTTGGAGAGAGATTTGGTCTTGAAGACAAATCTCATGGTTGAGAGGATGACAAGCAGAGGTTGAAATGGTGACTGAGATCATTGGGATCTACTGCTTAGGAAATACAGGTAAGCAATACCTTCAAAAACCACATTGTAAAAAAAAGTATTGTGTTTTGATTAATTGTGAGTGTTGTAGAGGGAGCCAGCTCCCAAACTTATAAATTATCTGAAATTTCATTGTCAGTAGGGTTTATAATGGTTTATAATTCTATATGGAATGGATACCTTTTATACCGAAAATCATTACTGTAGAAGTATCACAGAATTAATTGGATAGCAAAAATTAATTTATTTACTGTGAACAAACATGATAGATAAGGACAAATTGACCAGAACAGGTTAGTTTTGTCTGATTGACACTAACTGTAGCATAGTGTCTACACAAGTAGTTATATATTGTTAACAGATTAGTGGAGAGGTATGTTCAAACTGGTAGAAGACCTTTAAGAGTTTTGTGTATAATAGATACATGTATAAACCTAACTTAAGAATCTTGAGTAATATAAGAGCATGCATAAACTTAATTTAATGAATTCTATGTAAAATAAGAACCCATGTAAATTCCAAACCCGTGTGAACTAAGAACCAAATAAATTAAGTACTAGAGGAAATTACTGAAGTTGTTAGTGTAGCAAGATGAGAGAAGCATTAATACCTGTGTGAAGATGTCAGCAAGCTCGAACCAGAGACAGGGAACGAGCTAGCTAAAACTGTAATGCGGCTTACTCCTATAATCGAATGGGTGGTGTTATTTTAGGCAGAGACCATGGAAATTAGTAGTCTAGACCCTGTAGAGCCTTCCTGAAAACCCTTTCACAGGAAACGAGACCCTAAATAGCAAATATTAATAGTGTTTACGCTCACACCTAGATTCTTATAGCTTCAAGAATAATGACCATGGCGGAGGAGACTTGATACTCTATTCATTTCCGTAGAAAGAATAATTGAAACCAAACTTAAGCTCAGAACAAAATAATTCCATGTAAAACTGCACAGGTGAACTGGGAAAATAGTAGAGCTGTTAACACAACTGGAAAAGAGCATATATGCACTTAGAACAATCAATTCCCATGAAAAGTTGTATAGATGAACTGGAAAAATAACAGTGAAGTTAACATAACCAAATAGAGTATATGTATTTATTAGTCATGAGAAGAAAAAAATTGATTATACAATCATGTCTCAAGAAAATTAAATCCACGAATGAGTCAGCATCATGGAAAAATTAAACGATTTATGTCTTTCAATACAACACATAACAGGTCATGACCAGAGTTAAAAGTTGAACAAATCTACAATGTAGCCTCACATATAGGGTCTTAGCCTTCGTTATCCTTAGACAGACTCAAATTTAAATATGTTCACAACTTCACCAAAAGAGAAGACCTCCACTAGGTAACAAGAGAACTGGTGAGTAACCTGTTCTGGGAATTCCATTTAGTTCTAGGTCAGAAGCCAGAACTAGCTCCCCTGGAATGATTGAACCTAGAACCGCAAACTTGAACCTGAGGAACTTTCTCTTCGCGGTCAAAAACCCAGGTAGGGATGCCAAGGAGCTTACCCGAAAACCTTCAAGCTCCCGAGCTAGGTAAAGAAGCTGCCACCCCTTCGTTACCATTCATGACCCGCGGTTCCACTTCTACCATACCTGCAGAGGGTTGCAAGTTAGTTGTAACATTAAACAAGCTTGGAATCAATTAAAATATAGCAGAGAACACAAAGGAGGAACTCTCACCTGGTAACTAGATGGTTATTGCAAATTCTATGGACAAGAAACCCCTCCGTCACTTCTGAGACATGTCGACAGCATTGTGCTCAAAGCCTGCAGGCCGAGCAACCCGCGAGAGGAGAAGGAGAGCTAAGCATGGCTCCAAGGGAGGAGGACACAAATGAAATGCATAATCCAACAACAGGGACAGAAAAGCCTTCTGGATAGCGCATAGTCGTGAGATTGAAAACTCATAACCACCACCGTCGATGTGATGAAGGATCTCGAGGAGTCTTCACATGGCTACAATGCCAATTAATTCGACAGAGCAGAGTATTAATTGCAAAATGACCGATAGGAGATAAGCTCGATACACGAGCTGATGTGTCCAGATTTGGTGTGAATGACTATTTAATGACACTGTTAGTGGACTGCGAGTGACACATTTAACGTCAACTTAGTGGTGCAATGGAAATTCAATGATCCGTGTTATGTAAACAATCCCATGAAAATTATTACCATGGTAAAGGTAAGACTATAATGTTTGACATAGTCGGGTAATGATAATGTTATAATTTTTTTTTTTTTTAATTGTATTTGAAATGGAGATATGATACACTCTTTAATTATTTCTAACGAGAATGTGATTCTTTTGGAGAGTGAAATTTGCTTCAACCGGTAGAAATGTGAAATCCTGTTAGAATATTGCTGATTTCTTTTTTTCCTTAAATCAGAAAGCTAAAGTGTTTGAATAATTTTTTTGACAATCCAATAGAACGAGAACCATCCAAAACCCTTGTGACATCTAAAGTCTTGAAATGCTACAGCTGTAACTCATATTTTCAAAAAAAACTACTGGATTTTAAGAAATTTCCATTATTTTACAGACTAATATGTGGGTCCTTTTAAAGTATGCTCCATTGGTTCTAGTGTTAGAAGTATGAGTGTCTTGTCTAATTATCCTATGCTGCTAAGTTTTTGGTTAGAATTTGGAAAAATTCTTTTGACCAAATATTATATTATTTTATTATTTAAAATGAATTTTTCTAATATTGGATTTAACAAATGGTTAAAAATCTTGCCACATACTTAAATTATAGGAAATTTACAATAAATTTCTTTATTTCTCATTTTTAAAGAATTAAAAAACAATTTATTACTAAAATCGGTCGAATTTTTAAATTATTGAAAATTTACAACTCCGACTCAAACTTGATCTAGAAAATCTCTAAAAGCCAATCCAGAAAAAACCCATAGTCTTTATTTTTAAATATTAAAAACCAATCCAGAGCAAACCCATAGTCTTTATTTTTAAATATTATTGCTTTGGACGTTGGCAATAAACACGTGTAACATGGATTACTTGTCATTCGAGCATTAGTTGGACGGATTATCGGACAGTAACACCGTCCTTGGTATGACTTAGCATTATAACAATAATGGAACGGAGAATCGAAAGCCAGTCCCGCAGCTGGAAATATGGTATTTGCAGCCATTTGCCAAATGACCTTCCATGCTTGATAGCTTTAGTATTTAGGAGTGAAGATGGTCTTTTAAGGAAGCAGAGAAAAGAACAGTTGGGAATGAAGAGCGGAGGTAGCATTTTAAATATACCGCGGGTTGATTCGTTGGAGTATAATAATAGAGTTTTGATAAAGCATAATGGTTATGTTTATTAGATTTTGAAATCTTCTGAACATTATATTGAGTTGACCTTGTTATAAAGTTCAATTTCTTTGTACTCATTTGATATGTTAGATTTTGGAATATTGCGACTCTGATCACTGGTTATTCCTCTGCCGCCTTGGAAGTCAATCCGTCTGTATTTGGATAAGATTCGGATTCTACAGCGATCTGTGACATCCGACAGCCCACCATATACAACGTACCCATTTAATGGCACAGTCGTTTGAATCTGAATTTTGAGTTCAAATTTGAAAACCCGCCATCAAAATTTTAATCGTGAGCGCCATGATCATTGCAGCGAACGGCTGCCAGTCCGACTCTCTGGAGGGTGCAGCGAAAGACGGTCTGGTGGTGGCTGTGACCATCATGGCGATGGCGATCAATATGTACATGGCTTCCACTGCCGGCATCCTCGTGCAAGGTTACACAGTGACACTAATCATTATGTGGAGGATGGCTCCGTCATTTTTTTGTTTTTCTGTTTCCGCACATTGTTTTGTTAACCACACAGTATAACAAACATTTCTTTTTTTTTAGCTGGTGCACTCACAGCTTTTCAGAAAACTATGAGGGAGTAAACTCACAAAGAACTTCCTTGAACTTCCATTAAACGAGAATATATACATGATGGTTGCTTTAGTCCAGTGGGTTAGCTTAGTCCGGACTTGTAATTCAGCGTTTAGGTAGAAGCTTGTGACTTTTCCTTCTTGATTTGATAGGAGGTAAATATTTTACAAATATGAAGAGGAGGAAGGAAAAATCCCGATTTTTTACCTTCGATCAAACCAAGAAAAAATCACAAGATTCTGCCTAAAACACTGAATTACAAGTCCGGAATAAGCTAAACCGCTCGACTAAAGCCACTGTCATGTATATCTTCTCGTTTAATGGAAGTTCAACGAAATGCTTATTTTCCTGCTGGTGCTACAATCCAATAACAAACAACAATTTGAGCCCTAACAGTTTGCGACCTGTTCCTCCTATAATAAATTCAATATAACAAAAATCAGATAAATAAAGCATATATTGCAGTGGATATTGGACGAGAAATTAAAAAAGTCAACACCACAGAATTTTTTAGTTGGAGAAGAAATAAGTTTTTTGAAGAAATATTAGGAAATATATGGTGGAAACCGAAAAAAGTTTAAATAATTTTAGATGCAACTATATGTATGTCTAGCTTTGTTGCTAAGTGCTTTCCAAAGTTCAAAGATAGTATTGACAGAATCGTATCCAATTTGGTCCAAGAATTTATATTTTTTTAAACCAAACGACACCAGCAATCATTTCCGAATTTCTTCTCTTGAGTTTACTCCTCATAGTTTGCTGCACCCGCTAGAAGAAAAATGTTTGTTCTACTTTGTGGTGAACAAAACAATGTGCCGAAACAAGAAGAAAAAAAAAAACACAATGTGCAGAAACAGAAGGAAAAAAAAGAAAGAAGACGGAGCCATCCCCACATAACGATCAGTGTCACTATGTAACCTTGCACGAGGATGTCGACAGTGGAATCCATGTACATATTGATCGCCACCACCATGATGGCCACAGCCACCTGCAGACCGTCTTTCGCTGCACTGGCGGACCGCTGTTATGATAGAAATTAAAATTTTGATGGCGGGTTTTCAAATTCGAACTCAAAATTCAAATTCCAACGACTGTGCCATTAAATCTGTTCGTTGTATATGATGGGCTGTTGGATGTGACAGATGGTTGACAAATCCAAATACGGACGGATTGACTTCTAAGGCGGCAGAAGAATTGTAGGTGGCCCGAGTGGGAATTTTTTTTTATTCCTCCGTTGGTACATTATTCCTATTGTGAATATTAATAGAATTAATTTTATTATTTTAAATATTAAATGAAATTGGTATAAGAATTTATATTAAAAATATTTTCTATTAATTTTTTATTATAATTATAGTGTTTATTTTTAATAAAGCTTTTATAATTTCAATTTAATTATCTATAGGTGGATACTAGAAGTTTTTATGAAATATTTTAGAATATTTTTAATAGTCATACATTGAAGGTTGTGATTTATTAATTAGATCTATCTCATGTTGTTGAATAGAATGATTTTTATCCTCCCCACCTAGATTCAAATCTTATTCATGACATGATGCGCAATAATACCTTGATAACAAGGGTTATAGTATCTTAGTATAGCACTGTGAAGAGTATAACTCATACTAGCGAGCTAAATCCTAACTCATACCAGCGAGCTCAATCTTTCCCAATCTCTTTCCCAATCTTTCCCTAGAGCTTGGAGGGAGGTTGATTTATTTCCTTCGGAAAAGGAAAAGATTGATCTCAAAAGTAGGTATACTCTTTCTACTCCTTTTCCATTTAATTAAATTGATTAACTAAAGAAAATGATGTCATATGAACAAGTGTCAAATAAAATGAGTTATGTTTTTTTGGCCATGTGGTATTATATCTATGGTTAACCATGGTTAGTAAGCTCATTATATTTTTTTCTTAAATATATGTATCTTTAACTCGTATATTGATTCTTTTTATTATTTACAATAATAACTTAAAACAAAGTTTAATTTAGTTATTGTTTATGATTTTGTTTACCTTGTCAATGTGAGATGAATAATGAAGTGAATTCTTTCATGCTTATCATGGATTTATTCCTATAGTGTTTTACCAACCATTTAATTTGCATGGATATGATAGTTTATTCCTTTTTCCTTATAGAATATGTTTGAATTTATTTTTGAGAGATAGTCTGTGAGATATCCATTTTGCCAACAATTATTTCTATGTTTTTTTCGTGGTATTTGATGGGAGAAATTCATTATTTAAAAAAAAAAAAATCAATATATATATCACATCATGAGTTCTACTCTCTCAATGAGGTGTCAGATAATAGAATATCCATGAAATGGTTTAAATTAGGTAAGGTGGTTGATGAGTGTCATTACAAGAGGTTAATGTGGTAGAAAGTCTTCATAAGTCTAATGAGATTTCCTTGTCTAGGTTTCTCCACTTGTCACCTTCATGTACCTATTGTTTGAAGCCACCTCCATCCATGAGCATGGGTCTAATGACCATTAAAAGCTGAAGTGGATGAGGCATTCCTCTTAGTTTGCATCTTAGGAAAGCACAAGAGGAAATGAATTCCCACTGGATTGCACCATGAATTTCGTTTCATGAGAGGAAAAATTCCGTGGATGGTTTATTATATTCAATGATAGAGGTAGCAAAGGAGAATAATGGGGTGCGGGTACTTCACCTAATTCAAGGCATGATTTTGTATTTCATCTTGTAGGAGGCTATCTTGCATTCATTATCTAGAGGTTCATTCTAGAATTATTTTATCTAGACTTGGTTTGGACTACAAGGAAAGCATTTTAAGTAGAGAAATCTCACAAGTGAAGGAAGGCTAGTCTTTGCATAAGTCAATTACAAAGAGCTGTAGATATATCATTCTAAAACATTGTAAAAACAATAAAGGGGAAACATATTATAAGGTATTGGGGGCTTAGTGGACATCCAAGACTATGGGAAATTATATGTCATGTGCACAGAAGATGATATGGAGAGGGCTCATAGGTAGTCCCTTTTTAGGTTCCCAATAGAAAGTAATACATTAGTAGACAAGGACGACATGGGCATGTAATGGTTGTAGGAGAGTATGGACATGAAACATGTATTAGAGGGAAATCAAGACTTTGTCTTCCACCCATGCAATTTTCAAATCGAGGAAACAAAATATTTTAGTGAAGTTGAGATGGATTGGACCATAAAAGCCAAATATACATGTGTGACAATAAGAATACTAGAAGACAATAGTTTGATATTAATGAGAATCAATACTATTTGTAATTGCCTACATTCTTATTATTCACATTTTATGTCATTCAATGTTGTTACATTGCCACTTTGGATTCAAAATTTCTATTTCATCATTTTTCATCGTTCAAGTTATTAAGAGTCTCTATATTCTCAACATATTGAAGCAACAAAGAAAATTTAAAATCAAAATGACGAGATTAATATTTACATATTTAACATATTTAAAATAATCAGAATAATTAGATGTTTAGTTTTCCTTTTTCTGGTCATGATTGATAGAAACAAGCATAAGTTCATATTAACACTGAATGTATCAAGTGCTAAGAGGGATCAAATCTCGTGGGGTGAAAACCATTCCTCAAGTTTTAGACTCAAAAAAGAGGTTTTCACCTCAAGAGATTTGATCCCCATCAACACTTGATAGATCCAAAGTTAAGAGGAATCTAGGATTGTTTTTAATGAAATTTGTGAAATTTATAATAGCAAAAAGATACAATAATAAAAGTGCATTACACACAACACACAGATATTATATATATATATATATATATATATATATATATATATATTTTATATATATATATATATATATATTATATATATATATATATATATATATATATTATATATTATCTTACTATATATATATATATGAAAATTTGTGACAAAATATTCATGGGGCTTAGGTAGAATGAAAAAAACCTAGTAGAGGCTTATGGTCACTATGAAGGACTATTAATAGTGAAACAACTTCAAGTGTTAGATATTTGCACACTAAGAGACTCCATCCTCATAGTACAACATTTAATGATGGGGACCAACCCCCAAGATCACTCATTGGAGATTGTCTTGAAGAGAATAAAGAAAATTAGTGAATTTATCCCAAAGAAATCATTTTATCATATCTTAAGAGGTCAAAGCATGGAGGTAGATAAGAGCACAAATAAATCATATAAGCTAAGATCTAGAAAACATAAAGTGAATGCGAACATAATATGTGTGTCCTTCCATAATGTGAAAGAAAATGAGACTTATATTGATGGACCAAAAATAAAATAAAATGACATATAAGCCCAAGCCCAAAAAATATGGGTGTTATGGAAATGATATAATAAAATGGAACAATGGAAAATATAATAAAGAAAGGAGAGGGAGGCCAATTGATGACATGGAATTTGTTCCAAGCCTATGTCATGTAGATCCAACAACTTTCACTCCTCATATACCACTTGCACAAGGAAAGAAACGAAGGGTGAGGTACCACAACCAAGGCATACAATCACGAGAGGAGGCAGTTATGAATTTGGATAGATGATTAATATTGACTGTAGAGGAAATGGTTGGTTCATGTGGGTTGATGGGGGCTTTAATGACACCTAACCCACCACCCTTCATGATAATCACTAGAGAGCAATGGAGTTAATGGAAGGGTCTGAAAAATCCCATAGAACTATGGGAAGATCTTATGCTTTGTGTTATTGCTAGTGGTGTGGAAACTTTAGAATTCCTTCCAATCATTTGGAGGTCTACAAAGTGAGTGGGATAATGGATTCCCTACTTCATGTGATGAGTTTAGTTTGCAATGCGATTAATTTCCGTATAGAGATGTTGAGAGTGAGAAATTGAGGCTGCAACAGGGAGGAAGGTAGTTCAATCAATGGAGGAGTGAACTCCCCAACAATGAGAATTATACTAGTTCATTATAGAGGTCAAGAACATCATGTTGAGATTATAGTGGTTGTTTAGCCGTAGACATCAATGCAGTGGAAAAAGATAGTACAAAAACACAAAGAAGACCTATTCATACGACTCGGTGTAGTAAAGGAAAATGTAGGGATGTTGAAAAACCTCTACAAGGAGTTGTTCAAAACAATAGGATAATTTCATCACGCATGGAATCCTTATTCCAATAAAATTGTGCACTAAACAACTTTCTTCATTTATATTTTTCTATGTACATAAACTTTAATTTTCACATGAGATATTAGATTGAATTTATATTATTATTATATGAAACAAGGAAAATGGAATGCATCAAAAACATATGATATGATGTTGAGATAAAATATGGTTAATCACAAAGTTTTAACTAAGTAATTCATTTTATTTATTAATAATTTCATATTTTCTATAATTTATATATTTTATCTCATTCACAATCATCCATGGATGTATTCTGATAGGTCCTAACATACAAACAAGAACTATGTTAATATATATTTAAAAATTTTATAAGTACCTATGTTATTTTACTTTCTTTGTTGTGTAATTAACGTAAAAATACAAAGCCTATAATTCTATCCATGCTTTATCATGACATAGAAAACTCATAGAAATGAAGTATGGAGTTGATCGAAGTAAAAATATCTTAAAAAATGGCATGAAACATGGTTTTTAAAAAATGTGTATTGATTGAAGAAAGCACCAATATGGTACACTATTTATTTTATATGATCAAGTATACTTTACTACAAATGTAAATATACTTTGTGTAGAGTATTCTTCTGGATTTATTGCATCCATAATTGTTTGAATTGACGTTTCGATCCATCCACTGTGGTTCATCATCAGGATAGATTCAAACAATTAGAATATATCCTGATGATGAACCACGGTGAATGGCTCGAAATGTCGATTCAAACAATTATGGATGCGATAAATATGGAAGAATACTCTACATAAAGAACAAATCGCGGAAGCCTAAAAACTGTAAATATAACATTGTACATTTTATTTATAATTTTATAGATCATGAAGGATGCTTTATATATAGCCCCAAGAGGGTAAGCGAGTTGGTAATCACAATGCGGTGAATTTCATTAGAAAGGCGGGCTCTGTAATAAAGGTCATGAGTTCAAATCCCTAGGCTAGCCCAGAGTTGTGGAGAGGGGCAGGCGTAGTTCCTAGGTGTTATAGTGGTACCGGTCATAATCGACCCTGTGTTACGCAAGCTACGAGGTTGCTCTAGTTACTGATTTCTCTGTAATAAAAAAAGAAAAAGGATGCTTTATATATACTAATTCAATCAATAAATCATTCTAAATATCAAAGTACAATAGTCCATGTAAGTGATGATGAAATGAGGCATGAAAACAACCTTTTTTCGTCGGATATTTGAGCAACTTAGTGCGATGATAGTAGTTGAATCAATGACTTGGGACTATCAAAATTAAATATTATGAGTTATATAATTTGAAATGTTTGTTTGTCTTGAATGTCGACATATTATTTAGATGGGAAAGTGTTATCTATGACTATAACAATTATTTATCCACATTTTAACTATTGTATTCATTTATGTTGTCCAAATTTGTGTAGAATAATTTCTTATTTGTAAACCATGAAATATTTTTTCCCTGTACATTGTCAGCATATTTTTTAAATTGACAAAATCCATTAATACAATGATTATATTTGAACCAAAATAATTGAAAGGGATATTTTTTTAAATAATTGATTTTTAAATAATTAGTTGAGAATTAAAAAAAAAAACAATAACATCCATTCGAATATTTGTAGCATGTAAAAGTTCATAAATTTATATCATTGCATAATATTTATTTCACCTCAATGAGTATGGATACTTAACTACATAAAGTGCCTTTAAATAAATATTACATATGAACACAAATAATTTTAATAGAAGTGTTATTACTTTTAGTGACATGAAGAACACTACTTCATTCAATGACACCATTACCATTACAGTAATATTATGGTTATTTTACAAGAACTTATTGTTTACAAAGATGATATTGTAATCTCTCCCATTAAAATAATTTCTTTAAGAATAATTCCCATTTTTTCAATTTGGGCATTGGGAATGTTTTGGCATGAAAACTTAGGAAAAGTGGGTTGAGCGAGTTCTCACTTAATTTTTGGAGAAATGGAGGCCACAAAAATTAGATAAAAACAAAATTAAATTGGTAGTGGAATATGGGGTCCACATGAAATATGCACTTGGGGAAGAAGGAATTTGAATTCCTTGAGGCAAATCGAATTGGTGGAGGGACCCACAACGAATGCATGGCCAACAACTATAAAAGGAAGGAATGAGGGACAAATAGTGGGATGCATGTTTATTTGAAAATCAAATTTGCCTTAGTTGTTCAACTGAGGCAATATTTTGCTGTTTAGCACACTATTGTCTTTGAACGAAGATCTCAACCCTTGCTTTGGTGGACTTCAAGTGCCAACCTTAGGAGGGATTTCTACTTTGTTCCAATTCATACCACTAGTAGTGAGCCAATTTACAATAGCATGGGAAGTGATAGCAAGCATGTCAAGTTATAGTCATAGGGAAAGGAGCAGTAGGAGAGTCGATTTATAGGAGTAGGAAAGTAGTTGCAGGAGGGTCGAGTTACAACAACCAGAAAATAGTAGCAAGGAGACTGATTTCTAGCAGCAGTGCATAGCAGGGAGAGTTTCAACATCTCAGGGAAGGGAGGGTAACAACAACACAGGGACTGCATAGTCATTGAAGTGAGATTTGTTGGGGCAACCTTATCCTTTGGATTTTGGAGTTAGGGAGATGGGAGATCATTTGGAGGGACATTTCAGGAGGATTACTAGAATTGGTAGTGCAGAGATTGACAGGTTCAGTCACAACAACAAAATTCATATTTGGAGAAAGCCCAAGTTGTAGACGGTAAAATTTTGAAGGTTGGAACCATGGGAAACCCTTTCTAAGTTTCTTTTGTGTTTTGGGCAAGGATCACAATCCCAAATTCCTAGAATGTTTTGGGCACTCTAGAGTGGGAAAATCAGGGGGCGAAATATGGGCACTCTAGAGTGGGAGGAGTTGGTTATTGCACCCATTTGGTTTTCTTGTACTTATCACTTGATGCTTGTAGCTTTCCTTGTGCAAGCCCAAGTACACATTCTCCAACTCTTCGTGCCATAAGCTCATATTATTGACAAATTGTTGGCCAATTTTGGGATTTACAGAAATTTTTGGTTCATGTGTATTTGTCTATGAAAAATTATGTGTTATGGTATTTGCATGTCTTTGTTATCATTATAAAATTTCCATTAGGAATATTGCAGTGGTATCCCACCATGATCTTGGATAGTTATGGAGTGGCCAACAATATCATGGAAGATTTGGGCATGTATGCACTATGATGGGTGAACTATAGACAAACCCATGGCTTAAGGGAGAGTAAGTATCATTAAGTGAAAAATGACCCTCACCCACATTGATGGTTTACCTAGGAGTTCTGTCAAAAAATGGGTACAAGAATTGGAAACATATTTTTGAATAAACCCCATGAGGGAGGAAAATTATATTAGACATGCCAACTTGCACTTGGATAGAGATGCTATGGAGTGGTGGAACTGAGGGTTGATCCCTTTAGGTCATCAACATATCACATCATACATAGAGTTCACATTGAGGCTCGTGGAGAGATTTGACTGAGATGACACCAAACCCCCTCAAAGGGAGTGGACTGGACTAGGACTGTTAGAGGTTGAGACTAGGGGGTGCTTCAGTTGGTGGAGACTAGGATTTTTAGGATCTTGAGGAGGAGGTGGAGTAGGAGGACATGCGGGATGGCGAGGGGCACATCAATATACCCAGTATAGTGTAGGAGGTACCATTGTTGGAGGCCTCTTTGGTAACTCCAACTGACACCTTGACTGAGGGAGTAGAGCACACACTTAGAGGGCCATCTATTGATGAGATGACAATAGTTGATGAGGTACTCAGTGCTATGACCTAGTATTTAGATGGTGGCCACCCACAATAGGTTGATGAGGTATTTGGAGGTATACATGCCATTGAGGATATAAAAGAAGAGACGGAGGGGTCTAGACAGGTGATTGAGTTTACACAGGATAACTTCCCTCCATAGTTCCATCAGTTTCAGGCTAACGTTCAATCATTGAGAAAGAATGCCACGACAGTGCAAGAGGATATTATGCAACAAAACAATTTGTGCTCAGTCAATGAAAAAACTGACTCGCATTGGGCAACAATTGGGTTCTCTAATGGCTCAGTTGGAGTGCATATTGGAGCCATGGGACAACCCTACTCATACATTCATATATGAGGCCAGTAGCACTAGCAGGTTACCACTACACATTGGAGAGGGAGAGGAAGAATCACCTCAACATATTTTATGTGTTGACCAGGATGGTGAGATGAGGCGACATGCGTTATGAAGGGTGTATCCTTGGCAGGATGAACGTTTTGTTTCATCTATGGGAGTTTATGCTCTCGATCCTTCCCTTGGGGTTGGATGGCAAGAGATTTTGACTTGGTGCTCGATGGGGTGGGCTAGGCATATGGAGTTGGTCATAGGCATTGTGAGTGTCAAAAGGAACATTTAGGCATCGAGGATACTAGAGGCCTATGGTGGCATTGGGATCTAGGTGGCACTCCCCATCACTTCATGGATTGGGCTAGCCATGGTACTTGCACGGTGGTGGATCTGATGATTGGACTCACCCCCATTTTCATATTCCCGTCAGAGTTCTATAAAGTACTAGTGACATGTTGGGATGATAGGTGATCCAACAAACTCTATGCATCATCATGGCATATTGGCCATGTATGGGGTCATTAGATGATCAATGTACCCTTGTAGGAGGTTGTTAAAGGGGATGGCATCTGTAGGCCATCAGATAGTGATCCAAATTGGATCCTAGAGCGCTCTCTAAGTTTTCATGAACTCCTCAAAAATTATGCCAAAGGCTACAAATCTTGTGAAGATCAAGCTATCAAAAGGAATCCTCAAATAGTTGCAATGGTGATCAATGTGGATCAACGAGGGTCGTCAATCTAATGCGCAGAGTAGTGGACCATGGTAACATGTGCTGACACCAACCAACAAATGCAGGGATAATTTTAAGCAACGAAGGTAGTTTCTGATATGCAATTAGTGACAAGTCGACAAGTCACTAATTTCATATCACAAGGAAAACCCCTCAAAGAAGCAAATGCATTGGATATCGTTTCGATTCCATTAGAAGTGGGATTCCACAAAAACTGGCAAGATATCAGAAGGGCTTCGAGCAGTAAGTGGTTTCAATCGAGTGCTGCTCGATGCCATACAATGGTTTCCATGTGTCTAGTGGGAGAGAGAGAAAATAGTTCACATCGGATGGGTAAACATCATGTTACTTATCCACCCGATATGGATGATGACCATAGGATATGGAGGCCCCAGATCGACGACGAAGACATGATCCGATGGATGACTAGATTTGATGAGGTTAACAGGCAGAGTTGTATAGGATTTGAGGTCTGATATGGACAATGCATTGGTAGAAGGTCGTGTTTCATGGGTATTCTTGGAGTTAATGGAAAAGACAATCATTTCAAATATGTCCAAGTGAACTGACACTCATCTATTATGAAATAGGTGGCCACGTCCCTATGAGGCGTTATATAGTAACTGATTACGTAGGGTAGAGGGATTCAAACGAATAGAGGTGGGGGAACTGAAATGCAAGGAAGCAGAAATGAATAGTCAGGAAGCAGATTGGGTTTAAAGCCATAAACTGACAGAGAGCATTAGGCAATAAACCAAAATCAGAGAGAGAAGAAGCCAAGCTGACCTGTAGAAGAAAAGGTAACATTGAGCCAGAGTTAGGATAGGGACAGCAAGAGTCAAAGAGTCTGTGTACTCCAGAGATGACTTGAGAGGTTCAAGCGAACTCCTCTGTATATGCCTGTCATGTATGAATCTCAGATTGGACTCATACTATTGTGACCAATAGAGTTCTAGAGTCAGTAAAGAGAGTCTGTGTACTCCAGGGACTTGAGGAATCCAAGCATAGTCTTGCTGATTTGTATCTATTGTGTGGGTCTCAAATTGAGCTCACTATTGTAAAAACTATGATTTGAAAACATAATAGAGAGGCCACCACTGAAGGTTGGATCAGGAGACGTAGCCCAGGAGTATTGAGTGAACTCCTTATTAAACTTGTTGTGTTTATATGTTTTCCTGTTATGTTTTGTTTAACTACTTCATTGCCTGGGTATTTCACAATCTTATCGATCCGTTGCATAAAGTAACATAGGCACATCCACGCACATGAGTATGTAATACCTTATTAATTTTCTTAGATCAATTTTAGATCAAGTGGTATCAGAGCTCTAGGTTGCTAAGGTTAGACAAGCTTTTGCTAGATTTTTTTATTGAACGCTAGAACAAGGCTTAAATTAGGAGAAGGAGAGTTGGTTGAAACTAACCCAGAAATTGGAAGAGTCTATCCTAGGAGGAAAATTGCAGAAGAAAGTCCCTTGGAATTAGACTCCCAATTCATGGACAGTTTAATGACAATGAGGGCCATGGTAGATGAAATGTTTAGAGAATTTAAGAAAGGTCGAAGTGAAGATTCTTCAACTTCCCAGCATGACAAAGGAGTAGAAGAATCTCTCCTAAATGACCATTCTAAAGGAAAAGGGAAAGAAGAAAAGCTTCCCAAAACTCCTGATAGTCCTGAAAATAAAAAGAAGGCATCTTTAATTAAATTAGATGTTAAATTTGATTTGCAAATATCTGATGGAGATTTGAAAGCAGAGAAGTTGGATACTTGGATTAGATAGATTGATGTATATTGCAGGGTGCAGAGCATTGATTTAGACACAAGTAAGATTCAGCTGGCTAGCCTACACCTTGGAGGAATTGCCTTGGTATGGTGGGAAGGAAGAACACAAGCTGACATGAAGAAGCATGGTAAAATTCTTCTGTCTGGAGTGAATTTGTTTCTGCAATTAAAAAACAATTCTATCCACTAGCTTATATGCAGCAAACTATGATGGGTTGGTAAACTCTTCGCCAATTGAAAGGGAAAAGTGTACAATGTTACACCTAAGAATTTACAAAAAGAGCTTTGATTCTATGAATTGCTTTAGACTCACTTGAAACTCTGCTGAAGTATAGAGGTGGTCTACACAACTATTTAAAGCACACCATTCTCATGTTTAATCATACTAGCATAGATGAGGTATCTGTTCAGGCTACACATCTAGAGGCTAGAGGCAAGAATGTGAACCCAGAAGTTGAGGGATCATCAAAACCCACTGCGAACAAGAACAAGGAAAAGAGAAGGCAAAAATGGAAAGAGAGGAAGACAAATACTATACAAAAGACCAAACCTTCATGCACTCACTAGTAATTCTTCACAATATACTAATAATGAAGTAAATGAGAGGAAAAGGCATGAGATTTTTCATATTAGAGTTATTTCCAAGCATCAAAAGATTGATACTTTGTTTGATAATGGCTCATAGGTAAACTTAATTTCTGAAGCAATTGTAAAGAAGCTGGGATTACTAACCACACCTCACAAGAAGCCATATCCATTGGGTTGGGTATGTGATAAAGCAAAGTTACAAGTGACTAGATAGTGCAAACTTATGTTTTCTTTTGGGTCAGCATTTGTAGACGAGGTTGAGTTAGATATCGTTCCCTTGGATATATGTGGAATTGTTTTAGGAAGTCCTTACTTGTATGATAGAAAAGTTATTTTATATAGAGCTGAAAACAAGTATCAACTCGTTAAAGATGGAATAGAATATATTGTAAGAGCTCATAAACTCAAGAATAATTATACTCTCATAAACTCAGGGCGGATGAAAAGAATTGTAAATTCATGTAAACAATTTTTACTAATGGTTGTAAAGGAAAAGAAACCTGATAAAACCAATGTGTTTGAAGGTTGTAATTCTAAACAACAAGTTGATTTAGAAAAAGTTGTTTCAGAATATGATATGCTATTTCAAGAACCTAAAAGTCTTCCACCCAAAAAGGAAATAGTACATGATATTAATTTGCAGCAAGATGATCCATTGCCTAACATCAGAATGTATAAGTTGTCCACTTTATAGAATGCAGAAATCAAGAAGCAGGTACATGAGTTGCTCGAGAAAGGGTTCATAAGGCCTAGCACATCACCATGTGGGTCTCCAATTATCTTGGTGATAAAGAAATATGGCTCATGGATGATGTGCATTGACTACCGAGCACTGAATAAGATAACGATAAAAAATCGTTACCCCCTTCCTCGCATAGATGATCTATTAGATCAGTTGAAAGAAGTTGTTTACTTTTCCAAGTTGGACTTGCATAGTGGCTGCCATCAAGTTAGAGTTGCAGAGCAATATGGATGGAAGACTGGTTTCAAAACGAAGCAGGGATCATGTGAGTGGTTAGTTATGCCTTTTGGCTTAACTAATGCTCCTGCTACTTTCATGAGAGTAATGAATGATGTACTCAAGCCTTTTATTGATGATTTTGTCATTTTATACCTACATCACATTATTGTATTTAGTAAAACATGGGAAGAACATTTGAAGCATGTAAAGCAGACTCTAGATGTTTTGAAAAGAGAAAATCTTTATGTTATGCTATCAAAATGTGAATTTGGCAAAACATATTTGAATCATTTGGGTCATATTGTAGGGGTGGTGAATTGAAGATAGATCCCTCTAAGGTTGTAGTCATTGTAAATTGGCCGAAACCCAAATCTACTATAGAAGTTATAAGCTTCATAGGAGCAGCATAGTACTGGAGAAAGTTTATTTCTAACTTTTCCTTGATTGCAACTCCCTTACATGCTTTAATAGGATTGAACAAGGTGTTTCAGTGGGGTGGCAAATAGCAGAAAGCCTTTGACACCTTAAAAGAAAATATTAATACAACACCAATACTAGCACTACCCGATCTTCAAAGACCCTTTGAGATTGAAACAAAGGCTAGTGACTGTGCCATGGGATCATTGTTGATGCAACATGGTAAATCCATATGTTATCATTCTGAGACACTTAATTCTGCAGTAGTTAACTATCCCACATATGATAAAAAATTGTATGCATGAGTACAGAGTGTGAAAAAGTGGAAACATTATCTAGTGGGAAAAGAGATAGTTATACATACTAATCATCAACCACTTCAATATTTTCACTAACAAACTAAGTTGCAGCAATCAAGACACTCTAGGTGGATGGGTTTTCTACAACTGTTTCATCTAGTCATCAGATATAAGAACAACATACACAATAAAGTTGCAGATATGTTGTCTAGGCGAATCATAAATGCACCTACTATACTTAAGCATAATTCAGTATTGCACGAAAGCTACTTTGAACAATATGCTCAAGATATAGATTTTAAAGATGTATATGCAACTTTAAGTCATGGCAAACAAGCAGAGGAAGTGGATTATCATGTTAAGGACCGACCCTTGTATCATTTGGAAAAGTTATGCATCCCACGAATAGAGAAAATTAACATAATTAGGGAGGCACATACTTCTCTGATATCAAGTCATTTTCGGGTAAGTAAAAAACTTGCATAGCTACAAAGGTTTTGTTATTGGCCAAGAATGAATGAAACATTTTCTAGATATGTAAGAGGGTGTACCATGTGTGCTAAAAGTAAGCCCAACAATAGAAAAATAGGCTTGTACACTCCACTACCAGTTCCTTCTCATCCTTGGGAAACTGTTTCCATGGACTTTGTTGGGGGGCTGCCTAAATATAGAAAAGGTCATGACTATTTATATGTTATTGTGGATAGATTCAACAAAATTTGTATTTTAATACCTTGTAACAAATAGATTACAACTGAACAAACTAAAAAGTTGTTCTTTCAGCATGTATGGGTTCATTTTGTATTACCCACTTCCATTGTATCTGATCAAGATTCCTGGTTTGTTGGGAAGTTTTGGTCAAGTTTGTGGGAATTGATGGACACCAAATTGAAGAAAAGCACAAGCTTTCATCCACAAACAAATGGCGAAATAGAGGTGGTCAACTGGACAATGATCCAGTTGCTCATAGGCCATTGCAGCAAGCATCCCAAGCTTTGGGATGAACATTTGTGTTATGTGCAACATGCTTACAAGTAGGCTAAACATTCTTCTACACAAAGATCTCCTTTTGAGACCTATTTTGGTTTCTTACCAAGGTCTCCCTTGGATTTTTTCTTTAGTAAAGACATAGCGGTTGATGGACATAGTGATGTGGACAAGGAAACCAAGTTCATTGAACAAATCCAAGAGATTCACCAGGCAGTACAGGAACAACTAGAAAAGAGCCAAGCCAAGTACAAGGCAAGGCATGATGAGCATCGGATTGAGCATAGTTTCCAAGATGGTGATGAAGTCTGGTTGTATGTCAGCAAAGAAAAAATGCAAGGTGAAGGTAAGAAGATAAATCCAATAAGGTATGGACCTTTCAAGATACTTGAGAAAACCAGTGAGAATACTTTTCACCTTGATTTTCCAACTTACAAGCACATCTATTCGGTAGTTAATGCAAAAAGCTTGAGACTATTTGAACCTTCATTGATTGAAGATCCCGAAGAGCAGAGTTAATTGTCTTCTATTGATGATTTGTTGCATGAATATCTCAATGAATTGTAGGAAGATATAGTTCTAGACAAGAAGGTGAGAACCACGTGCAGAGGGGATGTTGAGTACCTCAGGATTGGACTCAGGGTTCAAAACTAAGCAGTGCAAGATGGATAGAAATTGGGTAAGTGAGGAATCTATATCCTCATTTGGTTGATGCTTAGAAACCAACTTTTGGTGGTCCAAAATATTTAGGCCGTGATCCAAATTGGATCCTAGAACACTATCTAAGTTTTCATGAACTCTTTAAAAATTATGCCAAAGGCTAAAAATCTTGTGAAGATCAAGCTATCAGAAGGAATCCTCAAATAGTTGCAATGGAAATCAGTGCGGATCAATGAGGGCCATCGATCTAGCACGTAGAGTGGTGGACCATGGAAACACATTCTAACACCAACCAGCAAATGCAGTGATAATTTTAAGCAACAGAGGTAGTTTCTAAATTAGTGATAAGTCGATAATCACATATCACAGGGAAAAACCCTCAAAGAAGAAAAGGCGGCAAGCATCGAGACTCGAAAAATCATAAAATGCAACGGGTATTGTTCTGATTCCGTCAGAAGTGGGATTCCACAAAAACCGACAGGATATTGGAAGGGATTGAGTGGTAAGCGATTTCAACCATGTCCCACCCGATGCCATACAATGGTTGCCATGCATCAGGCGAGAGAGAGAAAACAGTTCACATCGGACGAGTAAATATCATGTTACTTATCCACTGGATATGGACGATGACTGTAGGATTTGGAGGCCCCATATCAATGAAAGAGACGTGATCCGATGAATGACTAGATTTGACAAGGTTAACAGGTAGAGTTGTATAGGATTTTAAGTCCAATATGGACGATGCGTTGGCAGAAGGTTGTGTTTCACGAATATTCTTGGAGTTAATGAAAAAATGGTCGTTTCAAATATGTCCAAGAGAACTGACACTCATTCGTTATGAAATAGGTGGCCACCTACCTGTGAGGCGTTATACAGTGACTAATTACGTAGGGAAGAGGGATTCAAATGGACAGAGGTAGGGGAACCAAAAAGCCGGGAAACAGAAATGAAAAATCAGGAAGCATGTGGGCTTTAAAGCCACAAACTGACAGAGAGCAGTAAGTAGAGAAAGCAGAGAAAGTAGAGAAAGCTAAGAGAAAAGAGTAGTAGGTAGTAAGCCAAAAGTAGAGAGAGAAGAAGTCGAGCTGACCTGCAGAAGTAAAGGCAGCATCGAGCCAGAGTTAGGACAGAGATAGGGAGAGTCTGAGAGTATGTGTACTCTAGAGACGACTTGAGAGGTTCAAGAGAACTCCTCTGTATATTCCTATCATGTACGAGTCTCAGATTGGGCTCATACTACTGTGACCAATAGAGGTCAAGAGTCAGTAAAGAGAGTTTGTGTACTCTAGAGACTTGGGGAATCCAAACACAATCTTGTTGATTTGTATCTATTGTGTGGGACTAAAATTGAGCTCACTGTTGTAAAAAATCTACATTTAAAACAAAATAGAGAGGCCACCACTAAAGGTTGGACCAGGAGACATAGCCTAGGAGTATTGGGTGAACTCCTTATTAAACTTGTTGTGTTTATATTTTTGCTTGTTATGCTTTCTTTAACTGCTTCATTGCTTGTGTATTTTGCAATCTTATCGATCCGATGCATAAAGTAACATAGGCATATCCATGCACATGAGTCTCTAATACCTTATTAATTGTCTTAGGTCAATTTTAGATTAGATAGTTCCTTGTATGGAGGGGTGGATCTCCCATGCATATATGGGGCACAGTGGTCACCGAGGAGAGACATCTTAGTGACATCACCGCAAGAACATAAGGAAATTTGTCTATTAGATATCTTAGGGAGGATTAGGAGGGAAGGTCCACTAATACAAGAGTATGGAGATGAGAGGGTGGATACGGTGGTATTGACAAGATGCGGGTTGATACTTACAAGCATAGTTTTAGGCCATGCCACTCAGGGGTGTATAGGGGCATGCAATGGTGCACGACAGTATGCATTGGAGCATGAAGGTGTGCGTTGGTGCATAGTGGTGTGTAATGCTGCACCAGGTTGTCAGAGGAGATGTTCGCATCACAGTACATTACTTTATAGAGTGATAGAGACATGTGCCTCTACTTCAGTAGGGCTTGTTGGGATCCTGCATGAGCGTGGGATATCGTGTATGGCTGAGGTAATTGTCCAGTGGGTATCCGAGCTTCAGACACTGTATTAGCACTTTGCCGAGGGTGCATATGGCATACTTAGTGGTGATGATTAGCTGGACAAGGACGAATCATCATACACTAAGGCAGTCGCAGGAATCAGACATATGTCTATTAGCTGCATTAAGGGGGTAGCAATTTGTCAAATGTGGTTTCCAGTGGTCATCAATACTACGCAATGGTAGGCACAAGGAATTTTGGCATGCAACAAATTAGTTCATGATATGTGGAGACTAGATATTAATTGCATGCAGGGACTAGAGACGAGGCATGGATGGATTCCAAAAGTTGTCAGAGCTATGTTGTAACAAGTTTGGATATGGGATTCAGGGGTTTAGTTGGCTAATAAATCACTTTGTCTTGTGATGAGAGGAGTCATGGAAGATAGTGATCTAGTTCACTCTTGGGCTGACAAATAGGAGTTCTCTAAGGCCTTCATTGTATGGCAAGGCAGGATTTCCCTCTTGCTACACATGTTTAAGGCTAGCTTTGGACGGGTAGGATTTGGCATCATGGAGATACTTGGTCAAGATGTATTTGACCTTTTTCTATATTTCACCATCAGGTTCCAAGAGAGGAGGATATGACATGCACGTGATGGGGAGTTAGTTATAATCAGAGTAGCACAATGTTGGCATGGTGGCATATTTTTTAGATTAGCATGGGACTTTGGTATCAACGAATTCATTTTTGAAAGGATGGTGCACATATTCAGGGTGATCCGTTGGTACATTTGGGACCCTGGTATTGTGTTCAATCATTGTTTGGGTCAGCTGACCGAGAGGGTGATTGTTTAGGCATTGCTGGAGAAAAATCAATTTTTGGTGGGGAGGACTGTAATGTCCCCAATTAAATTAATTTGGTTAAGAAGAATTCCCAGTTTTGCAATTTGGGTTTTGGGAATGTTTTGGCATGAAAACTTAGGAAAAGTGGGTTGAGGGAGTGCCCACTTAATTTTTGGATAGATGGAGGCCATCAACATTAGGTAAACACAAAATTAAATTGGTAGTGGAATATAAGGTCCACATGATGTATACAGTTGGGGAAGAAGGAATTCGAATTCCTTGAGGCAAATAGAATTGGTGGAGGAAACCACAAGGAATGCATGGCCAACATTTATAAAAGGAATGAATGAGGAAGAAATAGGGGTCTTTTCTCTATTTGAAAATCGAATTTTCCTTAGCTGTCTAGCTAAGACAATATTATGTTGTTTAACACACTAGTGTTTCACAGCGGAGATCTCAACCCTTGCTTTAGTGAAATTTGAGTGCCAGTCTTAGGAGGGAGTTCTTCTTCGTTCCAATTCATAACACTAGTAGTGAGTCGAGTTATAGCAGCAGGGGAAGTAACAACAAGTAGGTTGAGTTACAGCCACAGGGAAAGGAGTAGCAGGAGGGCCGAGTTACAACAACGGGAAAGTAGCAGTAGGAGGGTCGAGTTAGAGTAGAAGGAATATAGTAGTAAGGGTGATCAGTTCCAATAGTAGGAAACTAGCAGCATCACAGAGTAGGGAGATCAACAGTAGAATAGGGCAAGCAGAGTAAAAAGAGTGCAGGGACTTCATGGTCCTTAGAGTGAGATTTTTTGGGACAACATTATCCCAAGGATTTTGGAGATGGGGAGCTAGGGGATCATTTGGAGGGCCATTTGAGGGTGATTTTTGGAGTTGGGAGTGCAGATATTGACAGGTTCAGTCACAACAACATAATTCATATTTGGAAGAGGGTTAAGTTGTGGAGGGTCAAATTTTGAAGGTTAGAACCAAGGGAAACCCTTTCTTGGTTTTTCTAGGTTTTGGGCAAGGATAACAATCCCAAACTACTATCATTTTCTAGGCACTCTAGAGTGGGAAAATTAGGGGGCAAAGTCAAGCAACAATGCAGTTTTGGAGAAGCAATGTAGTTTTCTGGAGGAGTTGGTTATTACAATCATTGGTCTTTCTTGTACTCATCACTTGGTGCTTGTAGTTTTCCTCGTCCAAGCCCAGGTGCACTATCTCAAACTCTTAGTACCACAAGTTCATATTATTAATAAAGTCTTGGCCAATTTTGGGATTTGCAGAAATTTTTTGTTCATGTGTATTTGTTTCTAAAAATTTCTGCGTTATGGTATTTACATGTCTTTGTTATCACTGCAAAGTTTCCATTAAGAATATTACAGTTATAAATACTGATGCTTTTATATATGTAATATGAATCCATTCTTTTATTATATAAGGTGAGTATTAGAGATTCATAATATAGACCATGCACATTGGTGCATAATATTTATATTTTTAATGCCTCAAGGTGTATCCAATTTTGGAGTACATCCATGCAAAACATTGATAAAAGAATTAGTGTTCTTTTAATATCTCTATTTCACATTAGGGATTAAAAAATATGTTGTGAACCAATGTTTCGTGTAGAGTTCTTAAAGTATTTTCATCTACCAATATGTAAAACATCAATGATATCAATGCATATTATCGGTAATAGGCATATTAGTATGTATTATTGATATAAGAGTATTAAAAAAGAGCCTATAGGAGAACCTCTAAGTACCTATATATTTTTTTAGATTGAAAGAATATTTATTAAAACATCCACTACTAATAGCAAAGGCTTAGTGAACATTGTTTCTAATAAAATTTCTATATTTTACATCATTAAGATATTTTCCTTTCAATCAAACTACGGTGATTTCTAAATAGTCTTAGTTACAATAAATGGCCCTAACATCATTCTCCTTTATATTATTCTGTGAACACTATGTGTTAGAAGAGGAAAAGGTAGGCCAAGCAATATTGAATACATTTGTTTTTAATTTATATCGTAGTGGAGGTCATGATAAATAAGAGCAGTACATTTTCACTTGCTACATACAAGAAAAATTGGATCATGATAGTAGGAGTTATAAAATAAAAAACATTTACCTATATAGTAGTCACCGTATTTATAGAAAACTATAATAAGAAGGGGAGTTTTAAGGGCAACCAGTCCTTTCCTTGAGTGGGGCAGTGGCTAAAGCAAAATCTGTTTAGCACGAGTTGTAGAGACATAATTATCCACCAGTAATATTTAATAGTTGTATTTGTCGGAGCATCGAACAAGGTACTTATTAGAGTAGGATGGTTCGAATGTGCATTGTTGTATGATAAGAGACAAACCACACAAGTATAATTTCCATTACAAGAAAAGAAAAAAAGAAAGGCTAATGATGTATGTAAAATAGAATTACATGTAAAGTTGAATATGGAGATACTATAGGGTAAAAATGAGGCTTTGAAGCTTGTTGACTGTAAAACATTTTTTTTGCCTCTGGTTTATCCTCTTCGATTCTTGTAGTAGCTGAAATTTGAAATCTTTTCTTATTCCTTTTTGTTTCAAAATAAGAAAATATGAATACATATTCCAATTTCTTGCATAATTGAAAGGAATCACCATTTAAAAAGTTGATCTTGTTTTATTTGTTAACAGATAAAGGTTTGTGGAGCTAAAGAGATTGGGAGGAGAGGTTCATATTTATTTGTGTCAATAGAAGTCAAAACTTATTGGCAATTTATTTACAATATTATGTAATGACCTTGCGCTTAATCCATTGGAGTAACAAGACAATTGAATAACCTGAAGAAATGATTTTATATACTCGATACAAAATATATTATAGCACACACACGTGACATCCATAATTTTAATTTTGAAATATCAAAATAAAACAGGAATTTTCTTCTTAAGAAATATAAATTTCTCCTTAAAAACTATCTATCTAGATAATGTACCCAAGAAAATAAAGCAATTAACTCTATGAAGGTTACTAAAATCACACCATATTTCTATTTGGTGGATATGTGGAAATCAACAGGAATGTAGAGTTTTATTTTTTATATGGTAAACAAAACTTTTAGAATTTAAACAACGAAGCTAGGTCTTTATCAAATCCCATGATAGCACAAAGCTAGTGGAACTGGTCAAATTATTAGATCATTTGTGGAAGGGGAAATTTTTTTGAACATTCTTTACTCATGTAGCCCATAGATTCATAGTAAAATCCATTTGAACAATTTATTAAGAAATAGTATAATTCCTTAACTCCATATTTTTAAAATGCTAAATATCGAGAAAGACTACAACTAGATGATAAAGGGATAAAAACAATAACAATAAAGAGAAAACTAGAGAAAATGTACGCATTGTTTTTTCTGAATAAAAGAACTAGTATAATCATTCCTACCAAAAGAAGAGGTACTCCATCTACCATCTACTTCTATCATTGAGCTAGCTATGGCTCTTGTGTTATCTTTGTGCTATATTATTGGCAGGGACTTGCTTCCTATAATGTAATTCTCATATAGTTTCGAACAAACTAAGAGGAAGAATTTGATTTGTATACCTCTAGTGCGATATAATTTGGACCACCACAAGTTCTAGGAAAATATCCTATACATCTGCAAAAAAAATGTGTTTAGACACATTATTAGGATCTAGAAACAAGTTAAACAAGAAAAAGTGAAATTCGATTATTTTAATTTATAGTCATTGCCCATGTTTTAGAAATGAATAAAAAAATACAAATCACCGTTCTTAGTATGCATTCTTAACTAAGCCAAGAAAACCAAATAAAACTATATTGATCTATACCAATGATCACCATCATAAAGGAAAGAGAAGCAAAGCATGAAGCCTTTGATGTTGGTTGTTTGGATGGATCAAATGTTTTCCTAATAAAATTAGAATTGAAGTCTCACTTTAATATCAATCGGTCACTTTTATGCCTTATTTGATGGGCATATTATTTCACGTGTTTCTCAGTCACATCTAGTTCAAAATTTAAAGAGGTGAATAAAGTTTCATGGCCAAAGCTATGATTTTTAATCATTAATAACTAGGTCATTTTTCGAATATTTTATACAAACACAACATCTAATGCATCTAGGCCTTCAAATTTCCTTGAGCATCTAGGCATCTACTCCCATCTTTTTCAATTCTTCAACTTTTTCATTAATTGTGTACTAACATAAAAACATGGAATAAAAATAGTTTAAAAGTGTTATTGGAATTAAGGATGGATGTAGTCTACCCAAGCAAAGGAATTTCCTAGAAATGTCCAACCAACAGAAAAATTTCTAGCTTCGACCAGTGACACTTGTTTACTCCAACTTCTAGGTTCGTCCCTCCGGGAAAGAAATAAGCCCCACCAAACATATTCCCATGGGATGACAGAGAGCAGAGGCACACAACTCATGAACACAACAAACAAACACTGAACTCAAGACTTACTTCTATTCATCGATTAACAGGTATATATACAAGCTGAAGAAACTTCTGGATATCAATTTGGGTGGTGGCTTCCTGAAGAAGTTTTCCCCTTTGTCAACAATTTCTAGAACCAACATTAAAATCACTATTGAATATTGGTTCTGGGTAGTTGGAATTATTTCTAGTTCCTTCTAACACCCCCTTAATTCCAACTATATAACAAACATCTAATATGCCCGCTAGTCTAAGTCTCAGCTAGGCTTACAACATAATTTGGATTTTCTACAATGCAAAACTTACTTCTACACATTTCAAATTTAGCCTTTCCAAGAGGCTTGGTGAATATGTCAGCCACATTTTCATTTTTATTACAATATGATAGGTCAATTTCTTTTGATTGCAATTTTTCTCTTACAAAATGATGTTGTGTCTCAATGTGTTTTGTCCTTGCATGATATATAGGATTGTTTGCCAATTTCATGGTGCTTTGATTGTGACATCTGATTACTGTAGGCACATGTTGTGTTTTTCCAACATCTTCAAGTATCCTCCTGAGCCATATTGCTTCGTAGGTAGCACTTCATAATGCTTTATATTCAGCTTCAGTGGATGACAATGAAATAGTTGGTTGCTTCTTACTACTCCATGATATTGGTCCTGAACCAATATTGCACACGTATCTAGGAGTAGATTTTCTATCATATGGATTTCCTGCCTAGTCAGAATCAGAATAACCTGCCAATTCAACATCAAATTCATCAGTATACATAATAACAAAATTAAGTGTTCCTTTCGAATATCGAAGGACTTTCTTTGCTACTTTCTAGTGGCTTTCACAGGCTTAGCCATGAACTGACTAAGTATGCTGACAAAATATGCTATATCTGGCCTGGTAGTCATGAGATAGTTTAGACTTCCCACCAGTTGATGGTACATAGTCCCATTCACCTCTTTGGTTCCATCATCACTACACAATTTGACATTATGTTCTAAAGGAGTATATGTTGCCTTGCATTCAATCATATTGAATCTGTTAACGATTTCCCTTGTATATTTGCTTTGTGTGATTAGTGTCTAACCAGATTCCCTCCAAACTTCAAGACCTAAATAATAATGCAATTCACCAAGATCCTTCATCTCAAATACATGTGACAACTGATTTTTAATTTCTTCAATCAACTTGCATGCATTTCCTATTATGATAAGATTGTCAACATATACAGATATTAAAGCAACATTCTTTCCTTCATCTTCCTTGATATGCAAGTGAGGATCATTTTTTTTCTCATAAAAGAAAGAATCACTTTTCACATACCATGATCTTGGTGCTTTCTTCAAGCCATATAAAGATTCCTTTAACCTGAAAACCAAATTCTCCTATCCCTGTTTTACGAACCCTTCAGGCTGAACTAAATAAACTTCTTCTTTTAACTCACCATTCAAAAATGCAGATTTGACATCTAACTGATGCATTTTCCAATTATATTTTGTAGCTAATGCAATCTTGATTCTAATTGTGTTCAACTTAGCTAGGGGTGAAAAAGTATCTTCATAATCAATTCCCTCGTTTTGTGAATATCCTTTTGCAACCAATCTAGCTTTATGTTTATCAATACTTCCATCAACATTAAATTTAGATTTATAAAGCCATTTGCATCCTATGGGAACTTTGTTTTTATGCAATTTTGTTAATTCCCATGTGTCATTCTTCATTATAGAGTTATATTCCTCATTCATTACATCTCGACATTCTTCAAATTCTTTAGCTTCCTCATAGCTTGAGGGTTCTAAAACATCCATAACAAGAGACATTAATGCATAATCTTTATACCTTACACGTACTTGACTTTGACGTGATGACCTTCTTGGAGTTTTACTACTTTCATATTTCTTTTGGCTTTGCAGAGTCTCCTCTCCTCTCTTTGGAGTGCCATGACTGCTTCATGCTTCTTGTTCTTGAACTTGTACCTATTCCTGTTCAACACTTGTGTCTAATTTGACATAATCATCAATATCATGTCATACACTAGTATTATTTATTTTGTCACCTTCATTTGCATTCTCATGAAACACCACATCCCTACTTGCAAGCAGTCTATGAGTACTGGGATCAAACAACTTGTATGCTTTATGTTTATCACAATAACCAATAAATATGCACTTAATTGACTTTGCATCAAGTTTTCTTCTTTCATCTTTTGGAATATGAGCAAATGCCTTGCAATAAGAAACTCTTAAATGACTCAGTTTTGGTTTGTACCCATAAAATGCTTCAAAAGGTTTTTTAAGCTCTAAAATTTTGGTTGGACTCCTATTTTTCAAATAAACAACAGTATTAATGGCTTCAGCCCAAAAAAAATCAGAGATATTTTTACCTTGAAGCATACTACGTGCACATTCAACTATTATTTTGTTTTTCCTCTCAGCAACTGCATTTTGCTGAGGTGTATGTGGCACTGTAAATTGTTGTAGAATCCCATTGCTTTTACAATATTTATTAAATTCTCTTGATTTGAGTTCTCCCTCTTGATCAGATCTCAAAATTTTGATGTAGTTACTAGTTTGCTTTTCTACCATACTATTAAATTCTTTAAAGTACTCAAAAACATCACTCTTCTTTCTTATGAAATAAACCCATGTATACCTAGATCTATCATCCACAAAAATAAGAAAATACCATGCTCCACCAATAGATCTAGTTTGCATAGGTCCACATACATCAGTATGGATTAATTCAAGTATTTCCCTTTGCCTTTTATTTTTATGTATAGGAAATTCCTCCCTATGTTGCTTGCCAAGTACACATGCTTCACATTCAACGTGATTATTCTTCAAGAAAGGAAGCCCTTCAACCATAGTGGTCTTTTGAAGTAGCATTAAATCTTTGTGATTTAAATGTCCATAACTTTGATGCCATAAATTTACTATTGATATTGTTGTAGATGCCAATGCTTGATGACTTTTCCTGGTCACATCCAGCTTATACAAGCCTACAACTCTGGTTCTTGTGGCAATAACCTTGTAATTATCTTGAATATCTTTCACTACACACTATGATTTAACAAATTCCACCTTCAAATCTTGGTCAGTAATAATAGAAATGGAAATTAAATTATTTTTGATTTCAGGAACATACATCACATTATGGATCTGTTCCTCTTGTCCATTAGGCAAATTTACACCTATTACTCCATAACCTTGCACTTTAAGTGATCTGTTATCGCCTAGACAAACATATGTTCCATCAATGTTTTCATGATATTCATCAAACCACTCCTTATTACAAGACATATGGAGTGACGCACCATAATCAATGAACCAAGCATTCTTATCATCATTTTCCACAGACAATGCAGCATCAGAAAGAAACAATTTGAGATTTTTAAATCCATCACTAATTGAAGTATCTTTGTCCACAAAATTTCCATTCTGCCTTCTGTTTCTTTTCCTAGACTCATTATATTTCCTTTTATAACAATCTTTAGAATGATGCCCATGTTTGCCATAATAATAACACTTAGATTTCTCTTATGGATTGGAAATTTAGACTGTGTCATACCTTTTTGTTTGGCTTGAAACTTGCCTCCTTTATTCTTGTCCCATGGCTTGCCTCTGTATGGATATTTTCCCTTGGCCACTAATGCCAAATATGAACTGCTAGAGCCCAAGTTAAAGCTCTTCATCCTCTCCTCCTCTTGTAGAAGAATTCATGTCAATTCATCAAATGTAGGGGGTTTCTCTCTAGTTGCAAGACTTGAAACAAAAATTTTATAATCTTGTACTAAGCCATTTAATATGATGGCGACTAAGTCAGTACTAGACACCTTTTCACCAATATCTCCTAACTTATCACTTAAATCTTTGACACGAGATATTAAAATGCTTATATTTTCATTTTCTTCCATTTTTAGAGATAAAAGCTTAGTTTTTAAAAACAAGATCCAGTTTGTATTTGTTGTTTCATACAAACCCTTCAGCGTATCCATGTTTCTTTTGATGTCTTTTAATATCTGATGTGAGGAATAATGTTGTCTTTTACGGACATACGCAACACCACTTTTGCTTTTTTCTCCCTTCTCTCCCAATCTGGAATAGAACATGCAATAGTGGGTTTGGGCTCATCCCCACTCACAATGGACAACATATTATTTCCTTCTAAAATAGTCATTAGCTTGAATTTCCAATTCACATAATTTTCTCCATCAAGTTTGGTAGATTCATTCATATAATTATTAAGCAACAAATTTGCCATGATAAAAAACTTTCTCCAATCATCAAAATGCAATAATTTTTTTTTTCACAACTTCAATATTTCTTTACTCAATAATAACAACTCTCTTCCTTTTTTTTTTAAACAATTGAGTATTTCCTGAATCACATTAATCAACACAAATCTTACAAAAAATTGTAGCAAATCACAACTCTCTCAGTTTATCCACTGTATTTATTTTAAGCAATATAAAAGTTGTAAGAATTGAATTAATTCTTGTAATCTTGCAAAGGCAATGGAAAGGAGAAACTTGGTACCATTCCCCGCATACAAATAATACTATTGAAACTACAACTTTATCAGTTTTGGACTTACAGGGTAAATAGTATCACAAGGCAGCTTCATCAGTAGATTATCCTACAACTTTAGCAAAGAGTTTATTAGAGAAACATTCTTAGGCTTCTCGACCTCCTTATGCGCACAGCTTTCCACCTCTGGTTACAGCTAGCACTCATACATTAAGATGTACACCTCACGAACTTCAGGAGAGTCCAACAAACACAAGAAGCTTTCAGCATCTTCCCCTGAAAATTACCACTTCTGAACCCCTGCATTCAAAACAAGTTTGGTTGCAGGCACTCATACATTACATTATTTATTTCTTGCTCAAATATTTGCATAGTAGTCGACGACAAAAAAACAGGAACAAGAAATCCCTCAAACGAATACATAGAAGGCCTTACTAAAAATGAAATGTTTAGCAGATAAACAGAAGCATACACTGCTAAAACTTCTTTGGCACGCTTACCACCAGTACGTTGTTCTCCCAGCTCACAGCACACACCAATATCTCACCTCCTTATACACACCACCGAGCCTCACACAGCTCTCGACCTCACACCCGCTTTGATACCATGATAGAGAGTAGAGGCGCACAACTTATGAACACAACACACAAAGACTAAACTGAAGACTTACTTCTATTCATCGATTAACAGGTATATATACAAGCTGAAGAAACTTCTGGATATTAATTCAGGTAGTGGCTTCCTGAAGAAGTTTGCCCCATTGTCAACAATTTCTAGAACCAGCATTAAAATCACTGTTCAATATTGATTCTGGGTAGTTGGAATTATTTATGGTTCCTTCTAACATGGGAAACGTGACAAGTCTTCGGTAGTGATGTGATAGGAATTTTTGGCTGCCTTCTAGCTCTGCCACCACTTGGTCATAGGGATTCCACCTTCGTTGCTACTGCCACCACTATACTGTAAGAATGAAAGGGTATACGATACAATGCACGCATTAATGGAGTGGTACTTTGAATTTGACAACCCTACTGCAAATATAAAATTTGAATTTGAATTTATATACCCACTCAGCCAACGTTCTTTGGAGCTTTTCCATTCAACTATCAGAGGTCATTTTGGTGTTGAATGAATTTTCCGTGGTGAGAAACAATGTGAGTTATGCGATACAAGAGAAGGATTCTTGGACCAAGATCAAGATAAGGTTTTGAATCCATGGTGACAGATGAAGTGGATAAGTGAGACTACTACCTAGCTTGTGAAAATTCATCTCATTGAGAAGTTTGAGGATTGTAACAACTTTCGTAGAGTTTTCACCCTCCAATTTTCTAATGATGTGGAGGACAAAATGCACATCCTACCGTGAGATTGATTTGTGTCAAGACATAATTAAGCTCCTCCAGATTTTAGGTTTGATCAAGGAGAACATGTTGCTTATAATCTACACAAAAAATTTCTTTGGCATCCTTCGTGTCTTTTTAAAGCACTCGACACTTTGGTTTCTCATTTTTATGATGATAGCAATTATGAATTCAAGCACTACTCATGAGAAGGTTGTGAAGCTTCTGTTTGGACTCCACATCAAATCTTGGGACACCATGGTTGAGTATATGAGTAGAGAGCCTTTGGGAGCTCTCGGCCAAATTAAGTGAATTTTAAGGCATCCACTCTTGCATTTACAACCGGCAGTTGATCGTTTAACAGTAAGCAATGGCTATTTGCAGTGTTGATTCCTAAATACGTTTACGAGATTCAGTTGTGGGATGGACGCATGCTCGAAGACTTCAAACTTCTTTTGGATTTGGCCATGAGTTCTCTTGCAAAACATCACCTCTTCAATGATCGTCCAAGCCTGCTAGAACCGGCTAACGAGTTAGTGCTTTTTCTCCTGAAATTCCCCACAAGATGAGTTTTTCCTTGCTATGGTGTTCAACTTACAAAAAATGAATCAAATGTGGGGCTGGGGCTATTCTATAATATCTTACACTATACAGATGGATTAAATGCAAGAGAAATTTATTTATGAATTTTTTCCACGTTGTGGTTTATTGTTGTACATACTTTAATGTTGCTACAACCTTGTAGGTGAGCACAATGGAGACCTTCAAGAGTTGTTGTTGATTGATATATTTGTATGCCCACATCCATGATACTAACACTGAGGTTCAGCTGGGGATTTTGAAAACACAACATGGTATCATCGAAGGTTAAACCATAAAAAGCATATAAGGAATCAAACACGATACTCATTTATGGTTTTGTATCAATTATGGTATTATATTTATTTACATAAATATGCAAATACTGTATATATGTTTCTACTCTGAATTTGTGAATTTTACATAATGGTTTTATATACAAATAAAAGATCAAAGTTTTAATTACATTATTTTTGGTCCTTGTATATGGTCCCATAAAATTTAACAAGCTCAAAAAGAATTTTTATCTATTAAATAAAAATGTGAATGTATAATTTATGAATTCTTATTCAAGGATTTTTGTAACACCCATGGCTCTTTGAAAGGATTTACTGTGGTTATTAATTTGGTTTATGTTTTAAAGTATTTACTTTCTGTTATGTATTATCAGGAAAGCCATATATTAAATTGCTACCGAATTGTGAGTGATTAGAAATGGAAACATGATTAATTACAGAAACTATTTACTAAAATTACAAGAAACAATTATGCTCCTACCCTAGAAAAGGGAAATATAGGGGAAAAAGAGACAACAAAAAAACTATCCTAGAGCTAGAAAAATGAAACGAGAGGGAAGTTACTCAAGAACAGTCAATGAAGTGCGGGACTTGAGGCTGTAAAGTGGAGTCCGGAGGCCCAAGGCACTAACTGTAACTGGAAATTATTCTAGCAGAGAAAGTTCTCGTGGGAGAACCTAGACGTAATTGCTGGTTCATGGCTAGGAGAGACTTTATGAAATTATTGGAAACTGCAGGTGGAATAGATGGAATTATTGGAAACTATAGGTGGAATAGAAAATTATTGCAGTTAGTTTCTTTCTAGATTTAATGATAGCATGTAGAGATTTATATTTAATGACAGAGTAAAATTATTATGTTTGAACTATCATAGAATAAATTTTGGAATGACAAATTATATTTAGAAGTCGTAAGGAAAAGTGTAATTATAGGAAATAGAAACAACACATCATTAATCACATGGTAGACAATGTATTATAATAACCATAGAATTTCTATATAACATAGCAAAAAGGAAAGAGAATGCTCATTTAGTAATTATGGTACACTGTCCATTATAAGCAAAGTTAAACTAGTAAGATATAAAAATAAATTATTTACAAAGTACTCTATCCGAGAATCCATAGAATAACCTGAGTAGTTTTACATACTCTGTACAAATGACTACAATAGAAAGACAGTAAATATATAGAAACTAGATTGTAGATTCAGATACATACATTATGTAACTATTAATCACAGATTTAAAATATAAAGACAACAAGATTCATAGAACTATTTGAATGTAGGTGCAACATCATATACTATGCAATCACGAAATTTCGACATAGTAATTGTTTAACCTAGCATTTCCTTGAATGAAGGCTAAACTGAATTCCAATCATCCTAGTTAATACTTGCATGAAGAAGAGAAGGGTCCTCTCAACACGGATTGCAACTACGATGGAAAATAACTTAATTTATTGCCATTTCCAAACATATAAATAGATAGAATAAATTCATATAAACATTAATGTATAATTTAGGAATTTTAAATAACAAAGCATAAGTCGGTTCACTTAAGCGGCCATTTGAAAAAACTACCCTCTGCAGAAAAGAGCTTAAACTCTTTGTTGACTACATAATAGGAGTATTCTCCCTAAAAACTACCAAAAGAGCCTACATAGAGTTCCCTTAACTATTCATGCATGTTTAAATAATTACATAATTAATAGAACAATAAAACTTGAACTAGTTTGACGTAGAGTCTCTATCTTTGAGCATGCGAGAAATGTTCCATAACTTAATTCATGCTAGAGTTACGATTCCAAATTGGAAGAGCCAACAATGTTGTTGTGAGTAATTGAAGTTCTGATGAGGGACAACCTTCACCAACTCTAATACCATTAAGCACGGTGTAGTTACTTGTCAGAGCAACCGAAACATTAAATTAGAAAACCTTATGGGAAAAGTCGAACAAACTTGGTAAATAGACATAGGGGAAGATTTTGTTACATGGAAGTGGTTGATTCCTATAGGAGGCAACTTCCCTATCCATAGTGAGAAAACAACATGAGGAATGTTAAGCAAACCAAAGGATTTAAACCATTCAAGTTTAGAATCGTTCAGAAGTTACCTTCCATAGCTGAATCCTAGAATCAATTGTCACCCAGAGTGATGGAAGTGCCATGGGTCTTTCCCGAGTAGTGGAGACAAAGTTTTAGCGCAGCGCCAAAACTGCAATCTAGCTTTACAGTAAATACTGTCATACAATCCAAGAAAATACCACATAACAACAACTTGATGGGTTTACCTAGCCCTGTGTTGGCAACAACTACCATCTTCATCATTTTTAGAGGATACATAGACAGTAAAGAAACCTGATCAAGACATCGAACCCTCGTAGAACAGAAAACCCTCACAGAACGACAAACCCTCACGGATCAGCAAGAAATCACAGGAGGAGTGGCGACAATGAACCACATGGAAGCCGAGGATAAGAAGTGAGTTAGGGGTTGAAACCCTAAGTGTTCCCCACTGTCAGATGATATGAGCTTGATCAACGACATTAACACCAAACAAATGGTGTGAGCAACATGACCCATCTAGCCAGTGCACACTGCCTACCTCCATGTCTCCCTGCCACGTGGCTCTAGGTACAGAGAACAACACGGGGAAATCACATAGCAGATCATTCACACTTAAACCCAATCCTTTCAACTTTAATACAATCTATGTGATTCATTAGATCTGGTGCATGTCATGTCTATGAAATTATGAGTTAAAACAATCAAATTATTGTGATTGCACATAATGAACCAATTACCAAAGTCTCAGATGGGCATTTCTATAAAGTAATATATATATATTTTTTCTTTTTAACGTACATAAGTGATAAGTTAACTTTAGATGATACAAGTGGTATCATAGCTCAGGCTCGTACAGTGAGACTCTTTGGGATAGATAATTATATGAATATGCATGGAATTATAATTTTTTTTTCTCTTAAAAATCTAACTAAATGAAACTCATATGTGAAAACAGAGAAAGAGAAGTTCAAGACCACACAATACTCTAGAACCAGCTTATGTGAATTCCAAACCTCACATTTGGATATCGTTGGGAGATGAGACTTGTCGGGCTAATGTAGTTTTATTGGAGACAGTTCAACAGTTATGTGCTGAGATGACCAATTTAAGAACAGATAATAAATGACTATGCTTGGAATAGGAAAGGATCCTCAGAATTTTGTCTGATCGATAGAATCAAAGACACCCAGACCCCAGTGTTGAGGAAAGAGAAAAGACCCCAACAACCAAGCATGGTGAGGAGAATGCTAAGTCAACCGAGAGACATGGGGAGGATGATGTAGGATGCTCAGATAATGTATCCAACAAACACAAAGAAAAAAGACAAAAGTCAAAACTACAAGGAGAATTCAAAAATATTAAACTATCGCTTTTTGAAGGGGAATCCAAACAATTACCGGAGGCTTGTTCAATCGATATGGGTAAGTATTTTCAGATTTACGTATACACAAAAAGGTTGAAGGCACAGTTGGTAGTCTACCAATTAAGAGGGAAGGCAACGCTGTTGTGGGAAGAGATCAAAAGAGTAAGAAAAATTGACGAGGAACAAGTGACAATGATGAATTCCAAAAACATTTTAAAGATAAACATCTAACCAAGCGTTTTTATAATGAAAAAGCAAAAGAATTTCATGAATTAAGGCTAGGGGTCTTGACTATGGATGAGTATGTAACTTGATTCACCTCCCTTATGCACTATGTGCCTTATATGCAGGAAGATAAAGCCAAGACTCAATGTTACATCAGCATCTTACCCAATTTCATGAAGGAGAAACTTGAGTTTGACTACCCCAAAATAATGGATGATGCAGTGCGGAAATCCTGCATATGTTACTAGCAAATGAAACAAAAAAATGAAGGGTCTAGAGGAGGGACGATTAAGAAGGGAAAGAATCTTATTTCAAGTAAACACCCAAATTTTGCTAATAACAAAAATTTACAGAAAAAGTCTCCATAAAATTTCAACCAGGAACCAACCCAAGCCTATTTATTCTAAAAATCGATAGTCAGAAGGAGTTAATAAATTTAGTAATGAACAATAGTGAAGACCATTGCTACAATGTTGGGGATGCAGAGAATCCCATTACTAAAAAAAATATCTGCACAAGGAAAGGACAGAACATATTGCAAACCTACAAAAATCATCTATTGTTGGAGAAGTGGCAAGAAATATACCCAGGATTAACGATGCCTTGGATGATCATGAAGAAAAATTTCAGCCCACCATGATTGAATGTGAAGGTTGCTAAGAAACTTGTTTCAGTTTTATTTGATCCCAGTGCTAGTTTAAGTTATGTTAGTCCTAAAGTGGTAGAAAAATGTCAACTTTAGACCAGTAAATTCCTAAAATCTTGGCTAGTTTAGCTAGACAAAGGGGAAAAATAAAGGTAGTCACCAAAACAGATCAGTGCCCTATAATCATTTTCGAACAGCCCATTCACATAAACCTCAACATTCTTCCTTTGGGCTCATATGATGTTTTAATTGGAATGGACCGGTTGGAAAAATGTTGGTCTTTGGTTGATTGCAAGCAGAAAACCATTAGTTTTATTTCAGAATCAAGACAAAGGAGGGAACTACAAGGAATTAATTCTAACACCAAATTGTGCCCCATTATTGCCAGTCATCTAGGAAGGTGTATTAAGAAGGGTTGTCAAATATATGCGGTTCAAGTGGGATTTACCAACTCCAAGAATAAAATGGTCTCCTTAGAAAATATTCCTATCATTCAGGATTTTGCGGATGTATTTCGCGAATCTATCCCTAGTTTACCACCCAAGCGAGATATTGATTTCACCATTGAAATTATCTCGGGTGCAATTCCATTGTCTAAATCCCCTTACCACATGAGCATACTTGAGTTGATAGAACTCAAAATGAAACTTTAGGAGCTTTTGGATAAAAATTATATCCACCCAAGTGTGTCCCCTTGGGGAGCTACCGTCCTACTTGTACGAAAGAAAGATGGATCTTTAAGATTTTGCATCGATCATTGTCAGTTAAACAAACTCACCATCAAGAATAAATATCCCTTGCAATATATTGATGATCTATTCGATCAAGTGCAGGGAGTGAAGGTTTTCTCAAAATTGATTTAAGATCTGATTATCACCAGATAAGGATAAAGGAGGACATCAATAAAATGACATTCTGAACTTGTTATGGTCATTACGAGTTCATAGTATTGCCATTTGGCCTCACAAACACCCCAACCACCTTTATGAGTTTGATGCATGATATTTTCCAGTCCTATCTTGATAAGTTTGTGTTAATTTTTATTGGTGATATTTTGATAAACTCTAAAAATTAGGAGGAATGCGAAGAACATTTGAGAATTGTGCTGCAAACATTACGAGAAAACTAGCTATATGCTAAATTTAGTAAATGTGACTTTTTCAAAGATCAGATCCAATACTTGGGAAATGTTATATCAGATGAGGGGATAGCGGTAGACCTAGAGAGGATTAAAATAGTTATGGAATGGATCACTCCCAAGAATGTTAGTGATATTAGATCGTTTCTCGGTTTAGCTAGATATTACCATTAGTTCTTTGAAGGATTTTCAAAAATTGCCTTTCCAATGACTTCTTTACAAAAGAAGGGGCACACCTTCCAATGGATAGAGGAATGCCAACAAAGCTTTGGGAAATTAAAACGCCTACTTACCATGGCACCCGTGCTAAAAGTGGCAGATCCAGAAAAATCCTTTGTAGTATGCGTGGATGTAAGTAAGGAAGGCGTTGGCATAGTACTGACACAAGAAGGTAAAGTTATAGCTTACAAATCATAGAAATTAAAGGAATATGAGCAACGATACTCCACTTATGATCTGAAATTAATAGTAGTGGTACATGCGCTCAAAATGCGGCGACATTACCTACTGGGGAAGAATTTTTTGCTACTAACACATCATAGCAACCTTACCAATTTCTTCAACCAGTCTGGCCTTAATGCTAGACAAGCTAGATGGACAACATTTTTAAGTGATTTCGATTTTGACATGAAGCATTTAAAAGGGAAAGAAAATTGGGTAACTGATGCACTAAGTAGGAAGGTACATTGCATCTATGAGGTTCAGATCAGTCAACCATGCTCAAACATTCCAGTAATTATAAAGGAAGCATCGGTTAAGGATCCAAAATATACTTTTCTTTGGTAGCAAACAAAAGAAGCTTTGTTAAGAGGAGAAAAATCAGATTTCAACATATATCTGGATGACATCCTTACATTTAAAAATAGAATATATATTCATAATCAAAGTGTTGTTAAACAATTAATAATGGATGAATTTCATCGGAAACCTTATGCAAGGCATCCAGGTTACCAAAAATTATTAACAGCTATTAAGAAAGGGTATTTTTGACTGGAATTAAGGAAGGATGTTACAGAATATTTATCCAAATGTTTGGAGTGTCAATTGGTTAAGGAAGAGCATCAACGTCCTGCCAGTTTGTTACAACCACTACCCATTCCAGAATGGAAATGGGACACCATATCTTTAAACTTCATCACAGGTTTACCTAGCACCAGGAAACAACATGATTCAATTATGGTTGTAATAGTTAAATTGAGCAAAACCGCACATTTTATACTTGTGAAATCCACATATAAAACTATGGAAATTATGGAAATATTCATGAAGGAAATATTTTGACAACACAGTATACCCAAGGTGGTAATTTCAGATAGGGATGTGAAATTCACATCCGCATTCTAGAAAGCCCTCTTCTCAGGAATGGGTACCCATATCCAGTTAGCACGGCTTACCATCCCCAAACTGACGGAACAAGTGAACCAAGTATTGGAGGGCATGCTACATTTGTTTGTAATGCAACAACTATTGACATTACGATGCATGTGTTGTACTTAATGGGAACCCACTTATAGCAGAGCAACTCACTTGTATAAGGTAACTAGATGAATCTACAGGAGAGATATCAGATGTGACAGAATGCATGACAGTTGTGCTTACAGATATGAAAAAATGCAGGGTAGTTCAAAGGAATTAGTTCAGAAGTAATGTACAAAGGAAAATCACATTATAAAAGTTCTATTCAGAGGGAACAAAGTAAAGGTACAAAAGAATAGGATGAAAGAACAAAGGACTACAGATCAAAATCAAGAACTTGAATAAAAAGGACATTTTCAAGTATGTTAAGTTGTATATGTGGGTTGACTATAGAAAAAGAGCATATACACGCGGATTAACAAAACAAAAAGAATGTATATACACACTCTTTCACAGGAGGAAAGGTGCGTACATGTTGGAAAATCAAGATCTTGGTCTGAGGTATTTAGTCCAAGGTATTCATCCACGATATCTAGTCCGAGGTATTGACCCTAGGTATTTGGTCCAAGATATTGAGAAACACCTAAAACTATATAAGGAGGAGAAGATCATTAGGCCAGGGGAGCAAGCATTGAATATATTCTAAAGTGTTAGATCATATATGCAGGTTATGAGCTTTTGATGCTTTTCTTGATATGATCTAAGGATGCACCTATGTGGTTGATGGTGGTTGATGGATCGGGACCATAAAGCCTTAAATGTATTATCATTATGTGGTTTGATCATGGAAAGTCTAGATTTGAATATTAATGCATGTTTTATTCTATAAATGATATGATCTTGGGATGATTGAAGTTTGGAATGTTTGTCAAGTTTCAAGTTAGTATTTGCATATATGTATGCAGTTTCGCTTTGGTAAAAGTGCGTACACACACTGATTTGACACATTGAAGTGGCATATACCTTATGAATTATGATGTTTGAAGTTACAGTTGGTTCTGGTTGTTGAAGCAGAGTTCTAGGTTTTGCTTTATGTTCTGGTGACTGCATTCTAGTGACATTATTCAGATTGATTGATTGTGATTTTCTTCAGTGATGATGGATGAGATGTAATGATGAATCAGGATCATAATGACTTATCATTATGTGATCTAATGGGCTAGATATGATTGGTAACACATGTTTTATCCTTTATATGTGATGATTTGGGTATGTCTGAAGTCAGGAAGTGCAACGAAGTTATAAGTAAGTATTTGTAGATCTATATGTTGGTTCGCTTTGATGAAGTTGTGTATACATGTTGTTTCGGATCTTCCAAGTTGCGTATACATGCTGGTTCGGGTCTTCCAAGTTTCATATACACTCTAATGCATGGTTTTGAGGTTACAACTAGTTCTAAATGATGATGCAGTGTTCTGGGTTCAGATCTTTGTACTGATTACAGTTTTATATTTGTTCTAATTTATTTGTTGAAGTTGATTAAGTATGAATGAATGGTTGATTTAGTTTTGTCAAAGGTTTAGAGGTCGTTAATGATTGATTGAGTTTGGTTGATTTAGAGAGTGATGATTGAGTTTCATTGATTGGTTGATGCAGATGTAGTTGATGGTTGTATTGCAATGATGATTGATTCTAAGCTTCAATGTTGTTGATGGGTCTAGTATGAAAATTTGATGAAACATGGCCTTTAGTTTGTGGTGTTGTGATCTAGGAGAATCCAGTCTAAAAATTTATGAAACGTTGTCCTTGGAGGAAGAAAGAAGGTTGTAGATGTTAGCACCCAGGTTGTTCCCTATGACTCCCAAGGGAATACGGCCGGGGTAACCACTAACCAATATTTGGACTACAGCTTCTAGCCCAACTGTAATCAGAGAGGGCTCTCTCTTTAAGGTTTGTCTCTGTTCTATGGATATTTTAGGCTAGTTATGAAGTGATTGTTTTTGGTTTGTGTTTGGTTGGGAGGATGTTTTTTGAAAGCTTTGGAATGTAGTTCTGCAGGTAAAATTAGTCCATTGGGCAATGGAGTCTGTGGTTGTTGGTTTCTTGAAATCCTGAGTTTGATGCAGCTGGAGTTACAGGGCCATTTAGATATTTCATGAAACAAACTTTAAATTGTGATGATGGAGTGTAAACAACCAGTGAAAAGAAATTAAGAATTTTCCACTAAGCTGGGTTGTGAGAAAGAGATGTATTTCTCAGGAGCAAGCTTGAATTCCTGAAACAATAATCACTGTGATGATATAGTGTGAAAGGGTAGCATTTAAGAATTACGCTTTCATTACTATAACTGAAGAAAAGGCATTCAAAATAGCTTAGATTGAGTTCAGGGTAGTATGTGATTAAGTCCTGGAACTATTCTTTTTCCTTGCTATTAACTGTTTAAACATAGGAAACATGAAAGATATATGAAAGATAACAAACACATAACAAAGAGTTACAAGAGAAACTTATTGAGTCATGAGATACGCAGGAATCCTGCAACTTTCAGCTAAACACCAGACAAGATCAAGGAACACAGAGCTTTGGAAATTCCATCATCTTTTGTATTACTTCTCTGAGAGTTACAGTAAAGAAAACAGAACAGATATGAGCAATCTCTTACATCCAATGTCCAACCCCTGCTAACTAATGCGAGGGGGAATATATAGAAGTGTTTCATACAAAATATCTCAGGCATTGAGTCATCTGAGAGGTAAAATATCTTCATTAACTCGTACAGAAATGGTAGATGAGAAGTTATTACAATCTTTAATACAATATAAATGCTCTTTACTCCTGTCAGAAGATTTTGACCCTTGGAGCTCACTGAGTCGGTTGAGCGCCTTTTTATAACTGCTGAATGACATGTCTGTGCAGCTCTGTCCTCCTGTAGCTTCTCGACCCTGTCACCTGTGACTGCCAGTGCTGCTGTGGTGGCCGAATATTCGTGCTAAGTTGGATCAGCCTCTTTCTGCATACCTCCTGATGTGTCTTTATCTTCCTGTGTATGAAAACTTTAATATTTCCAAAAAGTAACAACATAATTACTGACTTTGATTTAACAGTAATCGTATCAAATTATTCCACACATCTTGTGTAGGCAATTGATGCCTCAAAATTGACCCCATGGTCTCATTTGCCTCTGTATACTTGTAAAAATGGGGAGGCTCATCAAACAAGTGTGTGATTTCATTCATAATAAAAAATAAACTCTCTACCCTGTTGAAGAGGGTCTGTCCTGTTGCTGGTCCTATTTCTGCTGATGTACTAGCTATCTCTGTAATTTGATTTCCAGCAAAAGTGTTCACTCTCTTGGCATATTTTTTATGTGAGAGCAGCCTTCCTGATGGCTCCAGCAAGCTAGGAAGACCCCTGTTTTGCAATGCCATGAACCTGTCCTGGAATTTGTTGATATCTGCTTGCATATCCTGGGTTCTTCTTTCCAGGGTCTGAACCATGTTTCTTAATGTCAAGACCCTTTTGATAATTGAGATGGTCTCAGTCCTATTGCCAATTACCATTTTGATGAGCTGGGAGCTTGTCCTGTAGTTCAGCACGTTTATCATTTTAGTGGCAATATCAGGCATATTGCCTAGAGATGCCCTTGCCCGTTGGATCTCTCTGTGTGCTTTCCCAATGAGCGTTATTTGCTCATGGATGGCCTCAATGTACTCCCACTGATCTGTGATGGACTGGCCAATATTGGCCCATAGGATCCTTTTGAGCTCAGATGTCACCTTGTCCAGTGTGATCTCCTTTTCTAGCTCAGTTATTCTCTTCTTAAGAGCCTTTACCTCCCTTTCTCTTTCAGCCACATTCTGCTTGGATTTGTCATATTTCTCATTAATTTTAGCCAGAGTTTCCCTGGCTTGATTTAACTCTGACATTTGAGACTCCAAGGCTTGAATTTCATTCCTCAGCTTTTGCATGTCAAGGCTTTCAGCTTGCTCTGTTTTTGGTGCTGAGGTGGATGGTGCTTCCTGTTGTGTCTGCTGGCTGGGAGGGGCAGTGGTTTGAGGGGTTTCCTCAAGATTTATTGTTTCTGGAGGCGGTTGTGAGGTTTTTCCTGCCTCCTTTTGCTGCAATGCTGCCTGCAGGGTAGCCTCTGATTCCTGCAGCTTCTCTTGGGTGTGGATGAGATCTTTATATAATGTCATCAGCATAGCAACTGCATCCTTATCTTGTCTGAGCTGGGCAATCTCTTCTGTTTGAGGATGAAGAGTTGTTGGGATCTTTATCATTTTTCTCAATGCTGCCATATCAGCATCCCTCAGCTTCAGAATCTCTTGCACTGCCTTGACATCTTTAGGATCATGTCCAAGCTCTATTATGATTTCCTCTAGAGCTTCGATCCTGTTGTCTTTTGCTTGAGAGGAAGCCCTTTCCAGCTCAAGTTGTGCAGTGGTGTTATTCAGGCTATTTTGTAGCTTATAGTTCACCAAGGTTTTATCTGCCAAGGTGGCATACACCATCTCACCCATTTGTTTGTGCAGTTCAATTTGATCCATTGGGTGGATGTCCTTGGACAGGACCTCAAGGTTGGTCCTGATATAATCGGCAGCTGACTGTGGTTACTGCACTGCTGGTGTAAAATGGCTCATAATCATTTTACCCTCATGTGCATCATATGTAGACATGAGTCTTTGCTGGTTTGTAGGGGCCATTTTCAATAAATGATTATATAACTGCAGCCTCAAGGGTTCATTTCTCTTTTTGATGTCCTTGAATTGCTGCTTGATGCTCTTCTCACCTTCCCTTTGTTGACCTGAGGAGCTAACTTCTCCTCCTGCTGCCCTATCTTGCTCTTGTTGGAAGGAGCTGGCTGAGGCCTCCATGCTGGGCAGGCCTGTACCTAACATCTGCCCTATTGGCATTTCTTCTTCAGAGAAAGGGTTTAGCCTTTGCCTCTTCTCCCCTTGAGTTGGTGATGCAATAAGGGGAGTCTCTCTGTCTCTTTTCCTGTTCACGTCCTCTCTTTGTGGGGTTTGGAGGACAGAAGAATCAATCCTTGAATCTTGCCTGGGAGGTGCCATTTGTGTTGGCTGCTGCTGTGTGGCCATTGGGGCCTCTACTGTCTATTCTCCCTGCCCTGGCTGCTCCTTTTGTGGATGTGGTACCTGTTGGGGTTGTTGAACCTGTGCCTGCTGTACCTGTTGCTCCATCTCTTTTTCCTTGCCTTTGCTAGGAGATTGAATTGTGGTTTGGACTGCCTCCTGATGTGCTGTGGAGGATGAGGCAGCTGCTCCTGCTTGAGGCTTTGGCAGAGAGAATACCTGTGCAGGAAGTTCCAAGTCAGCCAATTTCAGAAGATGTCTTCTT
>APFE031420294.1:82430-141985 GCA_000404065.3 Pinus taeda | reverse complement strand
CTAAGAATGGGTGAGAAGATTAAGGTCATAGAGAAGGATATAACTCTACAAAAGAAATTAGGATAGACTAAAGAGATGCTCTGGGCCAATATCATTGACTCTATCAATGATATTTGGCCATCAATTTAAGTAATATTTGAGCAAACAGAACTGGTGAAAGTGGCCACTGAAGCAATACAAAAGGTAAAGGAAGACCTAGGAGACCAGCTTGAGGATGTTAATCGACTCATCCATTTTTTGAACAGCAAAAACATGCATGAACTAAATGATCTTGGTGTGGAGGACATAACTGAAGCCATCATAGAAGTCAAAAAGGTTCTTTCTGAAAGAAGCCTTATTCTTAACCTGGAGGAAAAATGCCATAACATGCAGGTTGGCATTGACAGATTCATGGAAAAGTTTCAAATATTGAGGGATAAAGGCCTTCCACGTCCCATGGTAATCCATGAAAAACTTATGACCCAATTGGATTATGTTGATAGATTAAAGAAATTTTCCAAGGAACAGACAACCACTTCAGGAATCAAAGCATTGCCAACAGGGAAAGTATTGTATGATACTTTAGACAATGTATTTTTCTTAGAGCATGAGGTAAAACATCTGTTTGTCACCAAACCAAATTTTTCCAAATAAATTAAGGCAGACAAGATATATAGAACGATGCTCAAAGTAAAATTACCTGAAGACGAATGGTGGGAAAAGATGACAGATTTACTATAAGTTACCATAGTAAATCTAAAAGGCAGCTAGATGAAATAGGTAAACAGGGTCAAAGAGTAACATGTTAAAGAGTATCAGTTAAAGACCAAAGACAAAGATGATTCCAGCGTACACATATTAGCCAACCTAAAATGGCTCAAGTTCAACTACAACATCCAACACTGCCACAATAAGAGGGACAACATGATGTAGTTTTCCATCCGTCTCTATCTTCATACTTGAAGATATTTTTATTTGCTTAATTAAATCTCAAACTGTTATGAGATATTTTGTAATATTTTTTGTATAAATACTTCCCATTTCGAAGTATTTAGGGGGGATTCAAAGACATTTCTGTAGACTTGTATCTAAAATCAAAGTTCTATTGTATCAAAACTGGATTTGGCTTGCTGGATCATGGAATAAAGTCCAGACATTTTACAAGATTCTTGTGTTAAGCGAAAATCAAATAAGTATTCTCTCATGTGTATTACTATTTTTCCTTATGTTTATTAATAATCATATGTGTTTCTATGAAATTTGAATGGCAAACTAGGAATGATATTTCAGAACTGGCTTTAATGCACTCTGTTTTTGTAGCAAATAATTCTTAATTTCTCTTTGTTGATGATCAGCCTTTGTTCCTCATTTTGATCTTGGTCTAAGGATTCTTCATTTCCCTTTTACCCTGGTTAGAATCATTCCATCCATCAATCCTTTGAAGATATGCCTTTTGCTTTTCTAGCCTGCCCTGTAAACAATCCCTTTAATGATCTGGTCCAGTTAAGCTATCATTTGATTGACTCCATAGCCCAATGGCTTAAAAATCCTAGCTTTGCCCCTCTGTTCCAAGAATTCCACCACACAAATTTCATTCAAAATCAAAATCCTCATGAACGCTAAGAACTAACCTAAAATCTAATAAAAACAAAGTTAAATTATAAAGAGAGAGCCCTCTCTAGACTTAGGTTGGCTAGAACCTGAGTCTAAAAGATTTGGTTTGTGGTTACCTCAGATTATTCCTTCTTTTAATAACTTCTAGGGAAAACTTCTGAGTGATAACAAGGTGGATGACAAAGTCTGGTTGCATCTGCAAAAATAACGTCTTACAAAATCCCATAGGAAGTTCAGACCACTCTGATATGGTCCTTACACCATTACCAAGGCCGTGGGAAACAATTCTTTGGAGCACAACATTCCCCCATTTCTTGTCTTGCTCTGAGTGTTCAATGTGGACTGCCCTCGACCATGCTTCCCACCATTACTGGACACATCAAAGATTGTAGAATAACTCACCAGGTACCAAGTTCAACAAATTTTTTCCCATCTCATGGATGCAATCAATGCGTTGGAGACCATTGCTTCCTAAGAGGGGATAAATGATCCAGGTGGATATTGGTGGCCACCCAACAATTCCACTTGGACCCTCACCATTGTTTCTTTCAGTTTTTCAGTTTCTTTAATTGTAGCACAATTTACTATTTTTAGCAGTTTTTGGGTCCTAAACTTCCAGAGCCGTTTTGAGGCTCTAAATGATGTTTTTTTGGCAATCTACCACCAACGAATTTTAATAGGTCACTGTTTTGTCATAGTGATCGGAGAGATATTTTCGACAAGATATCATGCATGTCAAATGGAGATAATATGACTAAGTTGTTATCGTTCTGTGATTTTGAAGATTGGCAAGACAAAAGTCACAAAAGATACATCAAACTGCTTAGGAGTCTAGGATCTAGCCCTCCTAGACTCAGAGAGGGCTCTCTTTGTATTTTTAGGATTTGAATTTATTTTTAGTGTTCTAATGTGTTAGGCTACATATAAAAATGAAAGAGATTTATTACTTGATTGCTTGGTTGTTTGTTTGTTTGGTTGGGGTAGATCATATTTGAATCCTTTCCATTGGGCTATGAAGTCAAAGGTTGGGTGATAACATCAATTTTCTAGAGCATTTACAAGGCAAGCTAACTATTTATACTGGATCTAAAAGCAGAATGAGAAATGAAATGATAGAAAACTGATATCAGTAATGATTAAAAAGAAGTTAAGTATTTCTTAATCATACATGAGAGGAAAAGATTTAGATTGTAAACACAAATAGAAATAAGGTGCTCCAACAACATATCTTAATATATAATTTCTTCTTTACAATAAGACTTAATGATGCACAACTGAATAAAACAGAGATACATTCAACAAAGAAGGGAAGACATCGCAAGGTAAAAACATATCGAGTATCTTGCAAACAGTCCTTTTTTATATTAATGCTCCAACTCAAAATTACAATTCTCCAATGAGAAAAGATAGTTCAAATGACTTGGGTCCAACCCCTAATACCTCCAATGCATGAAGTATTTAACTCAAAACCTACAACGATTCCCTTATACACTTAGCAATTTGTTATTAATTACAACAAAAGAAAATTGACTAGTGTAAGCACAAAGTGGCCACACTGAGAAAAATGGGACACCTGGTCCTCTTTTTTAGGGATGTTGTTGCTGAGAAATTAATTTTGCTGTAGTAGCTCTGCTGACATGGCTGGTGCTAACTCAGATTTATGCTATCACTTCAATCATCTTTGGCTGATTCCTCCAGACAATCACACAGGTCACTCCATGCTTCTTCATCTGGAACTTTGATCCTAATTAACCTCTTGTATATTTCATCAGCTTCAGTGTATTTTTTAAAAGTGGGTTTAACCACAAAAAATTGTTTCAACTCACGCTCAATGTAGATTTGAATGTTGATGGCTTCCAACAATGACTTTCCTGATATGTTGCCTTTGATATTGGAAATATTTGCTGCATCTGTTGCTATGCCCTAGAGTTTCTTGACATAGTCCTCTCTAGCCATGAGTTTGTCGTTGATGACAAATAAAGAAGGGAGACCTTTCTGGTTTAAAGGCTCAATCATGTTGAAGAACCTGTCCACTGTTAGCTCCATATTTTGACATTTTTCTTCTAGCTTCACATTCAAGCTTGTCTTAGTTAGCACCTTCACTTGAGGTATAGTCTCTGTCCTGTCTTCTACTCCCAACTCTTCCAGCTCATACTTGTTTCTTGAATTTAAAAATTTGATTATCCTGTTAGCTGTTGCTCGCATGTCTCCTAGATCTTCATTACTAGATGAAATAGATTCTCTAGTATTTTCAACTAATTCTTTCTGTTCAAAGATAATTTGGATGCTGGGAAAAATTTCATTCATACCATTGATTATGTTATTCCAAATAATCTCCTTAGCTCTTCCTAGAGTGTTCCCAATAAATGATTCTTTCTCTGATTTTTGCAACCTTTCAATTAAGGTTCTTGCCCTCTACATCTCTACTGAGTGGTCACTTTCAGCTCTTTTGATTTGGTCTTGCAGAACACTGACTTGGGTTTCTAATCTCTTAATCTCCTCAGTCTGAAGATTCATGCCCTCCATAGATCTGGCTAGCTATTCTGTACTCCTTCCTTTCCCTGTAGCAATGGTTACTGGTGTGGCTTTAGGAAGAGTTGAGAGAGGAAGAGCTTCCATAGTAGTGCTGGCCATCTGTGTTGCCTTATCTTTTTCTTGTATCATTTTCTCCATCTCTGCTTCCATTTTTTTAATTTGGAGGGATTGTTCTATTATTAACTTCATCATATCAACCTTTTGGCACTCTATTTCCTCTATCTCCTTCATCAAGGCATCTTGAGTTTCTTCTTCAAAGCTCATATATCCAACTCCTTTTTCTTGATTACTTCTTCTGCTGCTTTTACATCTGAAGGATCATACCCAATCCTCACTACTAAGTCTTCCAAAGACTTAATTCTGTTGTCCTTTGACTGTGATGAAATCCTTTCCATATTTAACTGTGATTGAGCATTTGACAAAGATACCTTCATTTTAAACAAGGTCATATAAGTGCTGGTTAGAGTAGATGAAATCATTTCACCTATTTTCTTGTGCATTTTCAGCTGATCAATTGGATGAACACTTTTGGCATCAAACTCGAAAGAAGTTTGCTTGTAATCTTCTAGAGTTTTGGGCTCTGTTGTATGTGCTTCCAAAAATGCCATGTGCATCTTGCCCTTTTCTGAATCAAAGGCTGAGAGAAGTCTACCTTGAGAAGTTGCACTCTGTTTCCAAAACTGAGCATAAGTGTTCCTTTTCAATATCTCATTCCCAATTTTAATCTCCCTGAAGGTATCAAAGACTATCTCCTCCTTTTTTGTAGTCACGTTTGTAGATGATGAAACTTGAAGTGACTGTTGCCTTTCTGAAATTGGAGTGGCAGGAAAAGGTTGCCCTCTAGTTGGGGATTAGTTTGGAATATCAATGAGACTAATGATTGTTTGCTATGGTGATTCCTTGCCTATGTCCATGTGCTTTTTTGGATTTTTCCTGTATTTCAGTTTGAATTCCTTCATAGAAGTATCAATCCTTGATGACTGATCTTCTATAGGCATTTTCCCTGTTATTCCCTATTCTTGTTCTTTTCCCTTTTCTATTCTATCTTCAGTAGTCTACCTTTCTTGCTATATTGGAGTTTGTGCACCGGAAGAAGAAATCACTTGTTCCTCAACCTCTTGTAATGTGTCAGGCATCCACTCAATCTAGTTCATGTATTTTTCAATTTCAGGCCTTTGGGTGTGAATATAGGTTGTTGACTTGTTCTCCACCCTTTTCTTGGAGATGATGCCCCATGGGTCATAGGACCATTTAAAACTATGGGTGAATTTCATTTCCTTCAATCTCTTATCTACCTCCTCCCATGCTACTCTACTGTTACAAATGAAAGGACCAATCTAGGATTTGATCCTAAATTGTGACTTTTTCTTAGCTGCTAAAAAATGAACTTCATCTGCATTGATCATTTATCTGATGTATTCAAGTACAAAGAACCTCATGGGAAGGAACTTTGGCAGCTTATAAAGAGCCAGCTCATAGCCATATACCCTTAATTCAGTGTAATTTTGGCACAAGTACCAATCCCCTGTTCTTGCTTTGTTTGTCAACTGCATAATCCTTCTAATTTCTTCATTGATTCTGGTTTTGCAGTCCCACTGAGGAGTCTAATTGCTGGGTGAAGAAAAATTTCTACAAATGTTTTGTAGTTGAAGTCCTTTGGGTCCTTCATCACTAATGTTGTCCAGAAAATAAAAGATTGGGGTTCACCTTCCTCATTCAACTTGCTCATTGAAAACTAGAACTTGTTTGCCTGAAAATAAACAAACATATATACCAAAACTTAGGAGTATTGGAAGACTTCCTCTGTGAAAAAATTAACAAACTGCTCATGGATGGAATTTTCTAGAAATTGACTGAAATTGAAAAGGACAAAGGGCTTAGGTTCTATTGATAAAATAGATAGAAAACCTATGATAGCTTCATCAAGCCTCTGATTTGAATAATAGCCAAGTAAATAAGAAAGAATAGTGACAATGTGTCTGATTCTGTTAAGGAAAACAAAGGAGGAATAAAGAGGATTTTTGTTTGGCAGAGGTGTTTTCTCAGTCATGAAGAGTTCTAAGGTTTTAGCTCTCTTAGAAAAATCTAGTTTCTGATACATTTCAGTGAGAATCTCATGGGAAAACGGAGTAGTTACTTCAATAACAGGAGCCTACATCATTTGCATAATAGACTTGGCATCAATGGTAAACAATATATGCCCTATTGGGGCCATCACTGCCCTTTTCTGTGGATTGTAGCATGAGTGGAATTTCCTAATCAATTTTGGGCAACTGTGGGTTTTAGGGAAGATATAGAAAGGTAAATTAGTGTCCCAAAGGCCTATGTCATCTACTTCATCCACAAATGTATCCTCCCACCAGCTGTATATGTCAAATAAATCAAACTCTGAGAGTGCTTCATGTATCTTAAAATCCCTATCTGCCAGTGGTATGTGATCCAAATCCAATGGTGGATGGACCATTGGTTTAAATAATTCTTGTTCTTTGTTCTTGGGTGCCATGGTCGTCTTCTGTAAAAATGTTTGAAAACGGAATTGTGTTGAATTTGAAGTAGACCTGCAACGAAAAGGGGATGAGAAGAAATGGGAATTTAGTGAGGGAGAAAGAAAGGGGATGAATTGGAAGTGGGATTTGAGAAGGGGAATGCTCTGTAATAGTAGAAAAATGGAGCTTTCTATGAATGTAATGCTATTTCAGTATGTTTATTGTGTTCTTTGTGTATGCATGAATGGAATTGAATTGTACCTATAATCAATGAGATCACATAAGAATTCGTAAATGGATATGAGAGGTGCATTTATAGATTTTTGATGTGTTTGTCGTTGGCTTGACTTGACTTGGTGCGGGTCCGTTGGCTAATGGTCCAACCAATTGAATGCACAACGAAAAGAATGGAGGTGATAGGCAGATGGAACATGATGGCATTGTGAGGTGGCAGGAGTGTTAAATGGTTAAAATGGGCGAGTGGTTTAGTTAAAGGCATAAACCATTTTTCAGGGGGTCATGGGAGTGGTAAGTGGTATGAGAGGGGTAGTGCAAAATCCTGAGAGCACAAAATGTTAGTGGCTTGAAACCAATGATTTTCGACCCCCCTGGATTAACTTTCGGAGGGTGAGGGGGGGCCAAAAATGCATATTGACCGTCAGATCATTTGGAGTGAGCAGAGTTTAGGTGAGAGACAAGGGAGGGTAAGGTTGGATGTGACGGGTAAGTGAGTGGTGGGGTAGGGAAATAAATGGGGGCAAACTATAGGGATATAGGGTATAGAATAAGGTTAGGGAAAATGATATAAGACCTTTTCCCCTTTTTCGATTTTTTTTCCCAACATTAGAAAAAGACATTGAGGTATATTATCAAACCTTAAAGAGCTTATCATGTCCTTTTCCTTTTGAATTTTTTCTCAATCTACTACCCTTATTTTCTAATCTAGCATTGTTTATTATTATTATTATTATTTTATTTTTTTTGCAGGGTGCATTTGGATTTGCAGACCCATTCACTTTTTCTTTCATTTCTAACTTACTCTATCACTTATTTCTCTCATTGGTCCAGATTAAATAGTTGAACCAAATTTATTTATACCTAGCTACTGATTTGCGAAGATTAAACTGTTTGTGAGATCTTTATTTTCTACCCTATCAACAGAAATTGAAATTTGTTCAATCATGCTTAAACTGTATGATTTGAACAACATTTGGGGTTTCTTTTCTTCTTCTTATTTTTCTCTTTTGTTCTTTTTCTTATTTTTTATATACCCTCTTTTTGTTTCCTTTCTTTTCTCCTTTATTTTTTTGTGAAATCAATTGAATATTGGAATCTATGTACAATTTCAAATCTGAAAACCATGAAATACTCAATCACCTTGAGATCCTATAAATTATAGGACCCTAATAAAGGCTTCAACTGGGGATGACACTTCTCAGCTTGAAGTGTCAAGAACACATGACCAATAGCCTTGAATCCTTCAAATCTACATTATCTTCAGTCTAATTTCTTTTTGTCAAATGAATAATCCAACTAAAAACCTGAAATACTTACAAGGGAGTGAGTAAATCTGTGTGCTCAAGAAAAGTAATGCTTCAACATCCTGCCATTGACAGGTCCTCCTGACAATTATGTTCCATCTAACTCCTTGAGGAAAAATGCATTATTCCCTCTGAAAGCTGAAATAATATATGGGCCTTTCTAAAGATTTTCAAATTTACCATGTTTCCCTTTGCCTTCTCTTCTTGAGTTCCACTTTAGCACTTTGTATCCCAAGTTGAAATCATAAGCTTTGGTTCTTTTATCAAAAATCTTCTTTATATTTTCCTGGACAACTTGAGTGCTATTGCACACCTCTTTTGTCAACTGCTGCAATTGAATTGTCTAATATATCCTTATTTGTATATCATTTGGTTCACTTTGTACCTCCTGAATGATCGTCATGACTGGAACTCCCATGGAAGAAGGGAAAACTGCATCTATTCCATAAACCAATTAAAATGGGGACATGCCAATGGATTTCTTTGTAGTCAATCTATGAGCCCATAATGCATAGATCAATTTTTTGTGCCATGAATTTTTATTGTCCTCCATAATCTTCTTAATGATGTTTACCAAACTATTGTTGGAAGATTCAACCAACCCATTAACTTGAGGGTAATAAATTGTTGAATGACCCAAAGAAATATGGTACTTATGACAAAAATTCACCGTCTTTTTTGATTTTAAAGCTGTAACATTATCATTGATTAGTTTCCTAGGACAACCAAATCTGGAAGGGATATTGGTTTCAAGGAATTTTATAATAACAGAATCAACAACAGCTCTGGAAGGGATGGCTTCTATCCATTTGGTGAATTAGCCTGTGGCTATTAGGATCCATTTGTGTTGGGTAGAGGATGGAGGATGAATTTCACCAATGAAATCCAATCCCCATTGTTGAAAAGGGCTTTCAAAAAAGATGGGTTTTAGGGGGAAAGGTAGTAATTTTCTCTTCCCTTAAAAAATTTGGCATTTATGGCAAGCAATCCCCATCCTATGGATGCCTGAGAAAAGTATAGGCTAATAGTAACCCGCTATAAGGATTTTATTAGTAGTTGTCTTCCAATAAAGATGGCCTCTGTTATCCCTCATGTTGTTCCCTAAAACTTGTGAGAAAAGGGAATACGACCGAGGTAACCACTATCCAATCTTTCAGATGCAATTTCTAGCCAAACTGCATCCAGAGAGGGCTCTCTCTTTGTAATTTAACTTTGTTTTTTGAAGTATTTTATGCTAGTTATGATGTGCAGAGTTTTGTTTTAAGTTTGTTTGGATGGTGATTTTAAACAGAGCTGGGATGCAAGTCTGAAACAGTTTATTCCATTGGGAAAATGGAGTCTATGAAGATGGACTGCTCAGTGTGTTTTTGTGATAAAGGGCAATACTACAGAGCAAAATAATCAACCTTGGAACAACATTGAAATCTAGAAATTGATGGAATGTAAGCCAGTGGGTGAAGGGTAGTCAAGAATCCTTCATCACGATGGCAGAGGGAAAGTGAATGAATATTATCAAGGAGCAGTAAAGAATTCCTTGGAAATCTTCAAAGTGAAAGAATCAGTGGGAACAGAAGCAACTAAGAATTTCTGTTTATCCTAATTCTGATGAAAACACAAATAACAACAGGAATTGAACACAAAGTGTATTTAAACAAGTTCTGGGCTATTCGTTTTCCCTGTTGATAAGATTATGAAACATATATGAAATTTGCAAACATAGAAAACACAAAACACAGTTTAGAACTACTTATTGATCCATAGAAAGACACAGGAATTCTGTAGCAGAGCCCAAAACATCAAATCCACATTGAGACGGTCCAGCAGCAATGCACTTCAAAAGCCTTTGTATTAAAAAATATCAGAGTTACCGTGTGGTCCAAAGAGGAAAATCACCAACCCGAATACATTCCTTGGGGAGGTATTTATACAAAAAGAGAGTTACAAAATATCTTGTGGATAAGATATGAAGCAATAACTTCCTTCACCTAGTCTGACAAAGGAATAAATGCAGAAATAAATGTAGGAGTAATTGTGGCTGTGCTGGCTGCTTTATCTGACAAGATATTTTTGACTTTTCAATTCAGGATGTCGGCTGGTAGCTGTGTCTTTACTTTGCATTCCTGCGTTGTTGTCCTGATCCTTTCACCTGCTCTTAATTTAGCTTTAATGCGTCCTGATCCTCGCTTGGCCTCCTTCCTCTATTGTTTTCATATTTATTATATCTTCCACGTGTCTTCTTATTTGACCAAGTGTAGATACACAGAAAAATCCAAATTACCTAGGTAAAATTTCCAGCATACTCTGCCACCATTGGTCTGTTGGCAACTGATGTTTTTTTTTGACAAGTGTTTCATCAGCCTCAGTATACCTATAGAAGTTAGGCTTGACTTCAAAAAGATGTTTTATTTCATGTTCAATATAAAACAAATTTTCCAATTTGTCATATAAACTTTATCCGGAGGGAGGTCCTGTGTCTTCTGAAGTGCTGGATAATGCTGTGATCTGATTTGTAACATACATGTTTCCCCTGTGAGCATATTGTTGATGTGATAACAGTCTTTGATTGCTGGTTAGTAATCTGGGTAGACCCTTCTACTGCAATACTGTGAACTTCTCTGTGAAGACATTAATCTCCATCTACATTTCTTGGCACTTCCTTTCCAAAGTCTGTACAAAATTCCTCATTGTTAGCACCTTCTTCACTGTCAAAATGGTGCCTGTCCTGTCCGTGATCTCCAAAGCTGCTAGCTATTGTTTAGTGTGAGTATTCAAAAAATTGATCAACCTGTTGGCATGCTTAGGCATGTTTCCCAATGATGCCTTGGCCCTTTGAATTTCCACTTGGGCCCTTTCTATCAATTCAATTTGTTCATGGATTGTTTGAATTGATTACGATTGGTCAGTAATAGACTCGCCAATATTGGTCCACAAAATCATTTTGATGTCTGTTAGAGGTTTATACAAGGTGAGTTCCTTTTCCAATGATTTCACCTTGTTCTCCAGGGCCTTCACCTCTATGGTTTTCTCTGCCACTGTTATTTTTTACTTGTCATAGCTCACTTCTAGTATGGCTAGTTTTTCTTTTGCCTCTTTGAGCTTTGACATTTGAGCTTCTAGCTCTTTTACTGCTTTCATCATTTCTTCCATCCTCATGCTGGTCTTTGGCTCTGTTGTTGCTGTTGCTGAAGCATCTGTAGCTGTTGTACCTGTTGTCGATGTTGGCTCAGTGGGAGGGATTGCTGTTGTGTCTGTAGGGGGAGCAGAGATAATTGTTGGAGCTGGCTCAGGTGGCTGGGAGGTCGACTCTTCCTGCTTGGCTTGCAATGCTTTCTCCAACTCTTGCTCTGTTTGAATTAGCCTTTGATTCATCGTCATTAGCAAATCCATTACAACATCTTCTACCTTTTCCTGTGCCAATTCTGTTGTTTGTGGATGCATGGTGACAAGCAGTTTCAATTGCTTTCTAAGTGCAACAATATCTTCCTCCTTCTTCTTTATGAGTTCTTTGATGCCCTTGGCATCCTTGGGATCATGTCCTAGCTCAATAATTATTTCTTCCAGAGTATTTATTCTATTGTCTTTGGCTAAATAAGAGATCTTCTCCAAATCCAATTGAGCAGATGTATTACTTAATGACTCTTTCAATTTGTGGGCCAGCATTGCCTTGTCTGCCAATGTAGCATAGACCATTTCACCCGTTTGTTTGTACAATTCTATTTGGTCCATTGGGTGTATATCTTTGGCAAGGACCTCTAGATTGGTCCTTATGTAGTCAGCTGCAGACTGTGGTTGCTGAACCTTAGGCTTAAAATGAGTCAAAATCATCTTCTCCTCCTTAATGTCATAAGCTTCCATTAGTATTTTCTGTTTGGAGGGTGTCATTTTGAGAAATTGATCATACAATTGAATTCTCAATGACTTTCGGCTTTGATCTCCATGAATGTTTGTTTGATATGAGATCATTTCTTAGTTTGCGACCTTGAGGAGGAAACTTCCATCCCATGCTGCCTCTCCACTTCTTGCCTGTGAGAGCTAGTGGATGTCTATTGGCTGATGGCCCTCTCTCCTCTTGTGCCTTCTGTGATTTCTTCCATAATGTCCTCTTCAGGTAGAGGATCTACCCTTTGTCTTTTGGCCTCTTTCTGTTCTGTTGACCCACTTGCAGGTGTGGTCTCTTCTCGATCTCTTTTCTTACTTCTTTCCTCAGGAAGAGGAGTCTGCAGTGCTGGCACTTCTGGTGCTTCTTCCTATAGTGAAGGGGCTTGCCCTTGACTGTGTTCCTTTGAGGTAGTTGGTTGTTCTTCCATTGTTTCTTTCTCTGTAACTACTATCTCCTTGCCCTTTGCTATCCCTACTGTTGGTGTAGTCCTTTCTTGGGCAACTTGTTGTGAGGTTGTAGCAGTTGATGAGCCTTCCCTAGTTTGTTGTGGTATTTTGAATGTTACCTGCCCCGAAGAATCTAAGTCAAGAGTTTTTTCCAGATTTTTCATAGTTTGTTCCATTTTCTCTTCCTCGGTGAGCTCTTCAACTAGTGTGCCCTCCACCCACTCATCTTGGTTGACAAACTGTTTTATTTCAGGGATGCTGCAATGTTCATAGGGTGCGAGCCTATATTTTATCCTTCTTGCATTGATAAATTTGTTTGGGTCATAGGGTACCCACCAAAAGCTTCTCTTGAGTCTGAGTGTTTGACCTAATATTTCATCAGCATCCTTCCATCCCTCTTTCTTGTTCATGACATAGGGGCCTAACTGGTCTCTCAGTTTTAATTGGGCCTTTTTCTTTGTGCTATGGAAGTGAGTCAAATCTGAATTGATGAATTGCCTGAAATATTCCAAGGCAAATAGTCTCATTGGCACATATCTTGGCAGCTTGTAGGGGCATGGTTCACAGCCATATATCTTGAGAATAGTGTGATTCTGGTAAAAGTACTAGTCACCTATTTTATAGTTTTTGGAGAGCTGTAGTATCTTTTTCATATCATATGTTAGTCTAGGAGGAGGAGTTCTCATTAGGAGAGAAGAGACTGGGTATACAAACATATCAATAAACTCACAATAAGAGTAGGGAGAGCTGCGGACTTCATGAAATTGAGGTCCAAAAAATCACAGACCTATTTTCCCCTATATGGTCCAACTTTCAAATGGGGAATTGGAAAATATCTGGCTGATAATACAATAACACATGATAGATATAGGATGAATACTTAAAGATTCCCTCCCTGTCTAGATTCAACAATTGGTCATGTATCTTGTTGGCAATAAATTTGGCATAGTTGTATTTGACAGCAGGGGGCTGCCCTGGGGTAAATATAGACATTAAAACCAATATAGTTTCATCAATATGTTCACTTGTCTTGAACCTGAGAACAAAAGATATCATATCAACAACTAATCTACCCACTTCATTGAAAGATGCATAGTGAAAAGGAGGTGGCTCCTTAGGCTAGCTCTGCTCTCATAAATACTTGGGCAATTCTGGTTATCTCTGAGCTGGAGAGTTTGGGACCTTCATCAAGCAAGAATTTCATAGTAAGAGGAAATTGGAGTTGGGTTGGTTTCAAGTTCAACATTTGATTTATGGAGTTAGGCGTAATATGAAAGAGGGTAGTTCTAGATGGAGTCTTAACTGCCCTTTTAGTTGGCTCATAGTTCTCACAGCAGAGGTGAATTATCCCAGGGAAAATATTGACAGAGGGGAGGTAGTATATGGGTAAATTTGGTTCCCATATGCCATAAACATCATTTTGTCTTAGGTAACTGTTTTTGAGCTCACAGACTGCTTGCAGATGGTTTTGGTAGCCTACTAAGTCTTGGATTAGATAGTCTTTATCAACTAAGGGCAGATGTTCCAATTCTTTGTGGGGTGCATTAAGAGGAGTGATATTCAAGGCTACTGGACCTTCCATAGCTCAATTCTTTTTCTTTTTAAAATTGGAATTTTTTGGCTCTATGGATTTTCTCCGGGAATTTCACCGTTGAAACTGCTTTGTTGGCTTGAATTTAGCTCCTTGGAAAGAAATTAGATGGAGAGACAGAACTTGTGGGCTTCTTTGGCACAATGGGTGAGAATTGTGGGCAAAAGGCAATTTTTGGGGTTTCTTGGAGAATTTACAAGGTTGAAGGAGCTCAATTTTAGCTCAGTGCACAGATTTATGGTGAATTTTTGGCAAGACAGAGGTTATGGTGGGTAATACAGTGTTTTTCCTTCAAATGCTAGGTTATGTGGGCAATTTTACAGAGAAAACCAATGAAAAACATGGTTTGGGAGCAAATTTGTGTAAATACCTGTTTCAACGGTGGAATGGTCGATTTGCAGGCGACAAGATGAGCCGAGGGGCCGAGCCATGGAGTAAAAACTGTTGGGTGGCGGACTGTATGGTGAAAATGCTCTTTTGGACGTAAATTAGCATGCACAGGTCATGTATAGAAAACAAAGAGAAATGAGTGACAAATAGCGTTTTTACCTCTTTTTACCCAAATTTTTGACTTTGGCGGGTTTTAGTGCGCTTTGGTCTGATCACGTCAGCATGACGTAATTTTGTCGTGTAGCGGGGTACGGAGGATGACATGTCAGGTGATAGGGCACTGATGTGTTGGGTGACATCAGCAGATGACCTAGGCATGACGTCAGTGGGGAGGCAGTGGGGTGGTAAGCGGTATTCCCCGCACTGCCTTTGGAGGGAAGTGGTTTTGGGGGAGGGGGCTCTGAACACGCCGGGCGCCTGACACGTGTCCTCGGTACGGCGGAAATACTGCCCATCCCCCAGACACTATCGTTCAGCATATGAGGGCTTTCGATATCACCGACAACCATTGTATCTGTTGGCGACGATCAGACGGTTGGCGGGTGATGGAGGTAGCGGCATTTATTAGTGGGGGACTCGCTGTAATATATCACTTTTTGTAATGTTTTGCGGGGTTTATTTCAGACTTTGGTTAAATGGGTTTTAGGAGTAAATTATGTGGTTTCGGCTATTTATTTAGCCAATAGCTAAACAAGTCCCAACAGGGTGCGTGGAGGGTTGTTATTGGCCTCGGATGGACCAATAACTCCCAGAATTTTTTTAAATATAGCTTATAGTTAGCCAAAGGTCGAGGTATTAGATATTTAGGGATTTTGTGTATTTTTACATAGTAAGGGAGGGGAAATATTCACCTAGGAGCTATATAATAGTGTTAGTAGGTTAATATGACTATGTGGAATGGATATGTATGGATGAAGGCTAAGTTTATAGAATGGAAACTTAGGCATGGGGGGCATGAAAGGATATCAATTTATGAAGTTTAGGAAACTTGGCAAAATGGAATAGAAACATTTTACACAAGAAATGTGACTTGTTTTGCCTAGGTGAAAACACAATTTCACTTAGTTTTTTCCATGAAATGAAGTGGACTAAGGGCAGTGGGCAGATCTCATTGTCCTTGGGGGGATGTTAGTAAGTGTTTTTTTGGAAAAATGAGGAGGGAAATTAGTCATGCTCCATTTATTTTGTAACCACCTTGCCATAGCACCTTATGATATTTATGAGATGAAACCTGTTGCAATAGGACCAAATTGCCCATAAGCCTGCTTCTACAACATCAGAACTGCCTACCTAGCCTAGTACACCTAACATTTTTTCTTCATTTTCATTGGGTGCATTTAAACTAGCAAACCTTGATTCTTCTTTTTTATTTTAGCTTCCCTCCTATCTAAGTCTACCCTTATCTCTTCCAGGGCTCAGATGAAGCTATTGAGACCCTTTGCTTCTCTACCTAACTACTTGTCTGCCAAGCTTGAGCTGTTTGTACAGACCTTTATTCTCTATTTCTAAGACAAGTAAATTCAAACATGATCTAGCCAAGATTAGACTGTCTGGCTATTCATCAACTTTGGCAAGAGTCAACTACCTGTACATAGTGAAATTCTTCAAAATATGGAACCTTTGCAGCATGGAAAGGATGAACATATTTGGCACTTTTCCAGTCAATCATGAAAAATGAAACCTATTGGTACAGGAAGCTAATAGTGGCTCCACTTGGGGATGCCTTTTCCTAGTGGAAAGTCAAGAACAGTAGGTCAGATGGCCTTATATTCAGTTCTTGTTGTATTCTGAAATTTCTCCTTTGCTGTTTGCAAAATGGTTCTTTTGTAATGTCTGTATTTCTCATGAACTCATTCCAATAATTGTAGCTCTGTTTTGGGTAGTCTATTTGATTATTTCTCATCATTTTCATAGTTCCTAAGTCTGCTTCTTTAGCTTCTTCGGATAGGCTTAACATGCAATACCCAAAGGTGGCACAATTCCTTGTCCTTTCCTCAAAATTTGTTGTAACCTATTCCCTATCCTATTGCTGTAATAAACTGCAGAAAGTAAACGCTACTATGTACAAATTGAAGTGCTGCTATTTTTAACAAAGTGGATCAAAATAATGCTTCAACATTTGTCCATTGACTGGTCCATCATCTGCCTTTGTACCATCCAGGATTTTCAAAAAGTAGGTGTTATTTCCTTGTACAGTCTGAATGATAAATGGTCCTCTCCATAAGAAATCAAATTTTCCATGCTTTCCCCTATCTTCTCTTCTGGAATCCCACTTTAAAAATTTATCCCCAACGAAGAAATCCTCTGCTTTGGTTCTTTTATCAAATATCTTTTTAAGCTTTTCTTATAGAACTTGAGCTCTGTGATAGACCTCCTCTCTTGTCTGTTGTAATTGAATAGTTTGATTGATCCTTCTCTGAATATCATTAGGTTCTGCCTGTATCTCTTGTATCAACTTTGTCACTGGGATTCCCAAAGAAGAAGGGAATACTGCCTCCATTCCATAAACCAATTGATAGGGACTGGTCCTAATAGATCTCTTAGTGGTCAATCTTTCTGCCCATAGTACATTTACAAGCTTTTTATGCCAATTTTTCTTGTTCTCCTCGAAGACTTTCTTAATGATGTTGATCAAGCTCTTGTTGGAGGATTTAGCCAGGCCATTACCTTGAGGGTAATATGCTGTGGAATGGCCCAAGCTAATGTGGTATTTATGACAGAAATTAATAATTCTCTTAGACTTAAAGGCAACAACATTGTTTGTAATAATTTTCTCCGGGCAGCCAAACCTAGACAAGATGTTAGTCTCAAGGAATTGCATGATTACTGAGTCATTGGCTTGCCTACAACGGATGACCTCTATCCACTTGGTAAAATAGTCTGTAGCAGTCAAAATCCATTTGTGCTGGCCAGAGGATGAAGGGTGGATTTCCGCAATGAAGTCTAAACCCCATTGTTGAAATGGTTTTTCAGTGGAAATGGGCTTGAGGGGTAGAGGCGGCAACTTTTTCTTGCCTTCAAAAATTTGGCATTTGTGGCAAGAAGTTACATATTGTTTAACATCATCAAATAGGGTGGGCCAATAAAATCTAGCCCTTAGGATTTTATCAACAGTTGATTTCCAATATAAATGTCCACCACAATCCCCTGCATGAAATTCTTTAAGTACTTTGTCAGTTTCTTCTTTGATTAAACAATTTAATAAAACACCTTCATGGTTTTTCCAAAAGAGAGCATGATCTAAAATGTAGAACTTGGAAGATTTCATTTTCAAAAATATTTTCTTAGTTCTAGATAATCCCGGAGGAGCTTGCAGGTTTAATAATACAAAAGATATGTCAGCATACCAAGGTGATTGTAAAAAGGATTGATTGAGCTGTGGAGTTTCCATCTCCTGCTCATTATCCAGTTGATTTATGTCAAGGGCTTGAAAGTTAGTTTCCGTCATAAGTTTAGCTAGTCCTTGTCCTTTTATTAGTTTTGTTGGTTTAATTTCAACATCATATTCCAGTATGGTAGCTATCCATTTTCCCCTTTTGCCTTCAATTCCTTCTTGGGTCAGGATGTATTTGACAACAGTGTTGGGCACATAAGAAATCACATGAGAGTACAAGATGTAAACTCTAAAGTCCTTGATTGCCTTTACCAGTGCATATGCTTGTTTCTCCATGATTTGATATTTGAGTGGAGCATCTCTAAGGGCTTTGCTGAAGAAGGCTATGGGTTTTTCACATCCATGGTCATCGTTTTGGAGCAAAACAACAACAATTGTATGTTCTGATGCAAATGAGAATATGATAAAGTCCTTGTCAAAATTTGGGCTTGTGAGGACTAGTGTTTGAGTCAAAGATTTTTTGATTTCTTCAAAGGCTTGCTTAGCTTCTATTGTCCACTTCACCTTGGAGTCCTTTTTCAGCATGTTGTTCAGAAATCTTATTAGCTCCACTAGATTTGGTATGAATCTTCTTAAAAAATTGATCTTCCTTAAAAAGGCTTGTAGTTCTTTAATGTTTCTAGGGTGAGGGACTTGCAAGATAGCTTGTATTATGTCCAGATCAATTGTAATGCCTTCTCTAGAGATGATATGGCCCAATAATTTTCCTTCTTCTAGGCCAAACAATTATTTCTTTGGATTTAGTGATATACCATATTATCTACAAATTAAGAATACTTGCCTGAGATGATCTATGAGTTCTTGATCTGATTTGGAAAAAGCTGTAAGGTCATCTAGGTAAATGACTAAAAAGTCATGGATCTCTTTAGCAAAAGCAATATCCATGGCTCTTTGAAAAGTTTCTCCTGCATTCTTGAGTCCAAAAGGCATTTTCATATATTTGAATTTCCCCCAAGGGGTTGTGAAAGTAGTTTTATCTTGGTAATCCAGGTGCATTAGGATTTGATTGAAGCCTGAGAATCCATGTAATAGTTATATCCTTGAAGCACCCACTACCCTTTGCAGAATGTGATCCATTTTGGGTAAAGGGTAATTATCCTTTAAAGAGACTTTGTTCAAATTTCTTAAATCAACACATAGCCTTATCTCCCCTGTCTTGTTTCTAGTGGGCACTAAATTTGAAACCCATTCTAAAAATTTGATTGGAGCTATAATTCCAGCTTCATACATTCTCTTAACTTCTTTCTTAATCAAAGGGAGTAGCATAGGGTTGACCCTCCTAAGTTTCTGTTTGAAAGTTTTTTGGTTTTCTTTGAGAGGTATGGTGTGTTGGATGACTGCAGTATCATTAGAATTTAGGTCCTCATAACTCCATGCAAAGACATCTTGAAATTGTTTGAATAGTTCAATATAATTGAGTTTTTGGTCAGGAGGCAAAGCTTTGGACAATTTTATCATTTTAGGATTTTCTGCAGTTCCTAAATTACGGTCCTCAATTTCTGCATTTAATGGCTGCATTTTAGGTTTCCTAGAGATGTCATTTGAGTCAAAAATGTCCTCTAAAGGAGTAAGGCCTATAGGTAGAAAATTATCCTTCAATTCAATGACTTCACACTCTGCTGCAATTGCATCCTCACCTACTTTTTCATGAAGTTCTTGTAAATCTGTTTTGGTAAACTTAGTGGGATGTAGAATTTGGTTTGCTGTTTCAGCAGAGATATGTGTTTCAACTTTGTCGATTTGATTGCTTTCATCTATTGTGTTGGAATCCATTTTTTTGCTTGAGAACTCCTCTTTCAAAGTCAGGAAATTGTTGATTTGTGTGTCATTTTCAAACACCTGCCAGCTTTTGACGTTATTTGGTACAACAAGTCTGTGTTTGATTTTGGCGGTGAATCAGTGATTGGGTTTAAATGGCAATTTGCAAGTGCTTGCAAAGGTTGCTAGACTATGAGCATGCATATTTTGATTCCTTGGAATCTTGGTCAATTGGGATTCAAGAAAGGTGTTAAGAATTTCCATTGTAGCAGCTCTATATGACCTCAACCTAAGATCATTTGTAGTGAAGTTACCCTTTATTTGTTGAATGATGAGGTCAAAATCTCCCAAAATTGATATTCGAGCTGCACCTAGGCTTTTGATCACTTTGAGCCCTAAGAGGAGGGCTTCATATTCGGCCATGTTGTTAGTGCACCTGAAATTCAATCTAAATGCATGTCCCTCAGCATGGTCATCCTTCATATTGTGTATCCAAACCCCTGCCCCTGCTCCTAGCTTATTAACAGATCCATCAAACTTTGGATACCATAGGTTTTCTTGATTTGAACTGGTATTAGGAGCTTTTTCAATTTGCTCAGCAGGCATAGTTGGATTTTCAGTTTCATGGGATTCCTCATGTGTGACTGTGAATTTATTGTTTTCCAAGACTTCTTGAATCTGAACTGTGGATTCTTTGTCTAGGAATTCATCCTGACTTAAAGCCACAATTTTAATATCAGTTAAGGTTTGAATCTCGGTGTTGTATAAGATAAAAGAGTCCATGTTTGAATGCATACAATAAATGGGAAAGTTTTGGGGTTTTTCTTGACTACTTACTACATACTTCATTAAAGTTTCTCGGTATAGCCTCTTAGACAGGGCAAAGACTGAGATGGTGGCATAAGGCATGTCTAGTTGCAAAGATCATTGTAGCTTGGCACCCCAGGATCTAGATAACAACATTCCATACTTGGGTGGAATATCAGCTACCACCACATCCATGAAAATTTTCTTGGCTGGATATTGGACTAATGACACACACATATCCTTGATTAAGCCTAGGCACCTGACCTGACTGGAATCAAAGGAAAATAGGTCTTTCTATGGCCTTGTGATATCTAGGTCCAACTTTTCCATGACAAATTTTGGCATTAGATTATGGGAAGCTCCTGAATCAAACATTGCATTGTGAAGCACCTTGTCATGAATGTTTAAACTTACATAGAAGGGAGGGAATCCTCCATCTACTGATTTACCATTTGCTTTAGGGCCAAATATAAGTTCTGGTTGATCATCAAGGATGTTCACTGAATCTTTGTTTTTTGAAATTTGTAATGATCTGCTGATTTGGTCTCTAAAAACTTCATGCCTAGCCAATTCAGATAATGGGATGGATACTTTTAACTTACTTATTTCAGCCTCCATATTAAAGGGTTTTTCTGTTTGTATTTTGACATTTTGGGCAGCAAGGTTGTGTTTTTCAACTAAGTTTTCAACAACCGCCTCTTTTACTAGAATGTTATGATGAGCTGGAGTTAATTGCACACCATCTTCCAAAGGTTCCTCTACAATTTCTCTGAGTGGAGAAACAGATGTAGGGCGTTGTTTTGATGTATCTTTGTCTGAAACATCTTCAATTGTTGGACTATTTAGATTGGAAGTTGATTTAGGGATAATTGGTATATGAGAGTCCTTGAGTTTGGTTTTGGTAGGTTGCTTGATTGTCTTGTGCTTGGGATCATCAAGGATGTCTATTCTCCTACTTCTCAAGTTATACTGCTTGTGGAATTCATACACCGCTGTATCATACCCTTGCTTAAATTCAAAGGATTCCCCTGATTGCATTTGAAACTGACTAAGAGTATGAGCCTCTTGATCTTCTTGAGTTAGGAAAATTGGTTGTCCACTGTTGAGACCCATTAGGTTAATGTGGCGGTCCTCTATTGGTTCACTAGATGTGGAGGCTTCTGCATAGTTTTCTTGGAAGGGGGGCCTTATGTTTTGGTCTGGACCAACTTTTCCTAGATTGGGGTTTTGATTTTTTCTAAAGTTTGGATTTCTTGCATTACTGTTTGGTTTGATTTCCCATGAAGATTTCCTCTCAATAGTTTCCACTCTATCTCCTAGCCTGTCCATGCCTTTAATGATTGCATCAAGTTTTTGTTCAAAGGCAGATGGTTCTTCTTTGAAAGTTGTTCTTCTTTCAGATCTAGCTCGATTTCGTTTAGAAATAAGATTGGCTTCAATGCTCACAGCTATGCTCTGCATATCTTCAAGGCTAGGAGGAGCTCTCTCCTTGAGCTGGTAAGCCATGTCTGAGTCAAATCCATCAGGGAATTTGATCAATGCTAAGTTTGGTGGCGCTCTAAGATTTATTGGAATAGCAAGGTAGGTATTGTTGAATTTGGCACAATAATCTTGGAAACTTTCCTATGGGCGTCTCTTCAAGTTCTCATATTATGTTAAGATGTGTAAAGGGTCTTTTTTCTTTCCCCACCTGTTCGGGAAAGTCTGATAAAGGGCATCTGGATTAGCTATTGTGTTTGCAGGGAGTGACCTAAACCATGTCCTTACATCACCAGTTAAGCTCTGGACAAAAATTTTCATCCTGACATCATCATCATCAATCTCATAGTTTTCAAAATAGTTTGTCATCTTATTGGTATGTTGTTGAGCAGTATAAGTGCCAGTATCATCAAAATAGGTAATTTTTCCCTGGTAAGCCTGTGGCATAGCCCCTGGATTAGCAGGGAACTGCAGGGGAGCATATCGATTTGCCATATTAGCAGGGAAAAGTGGGACAGCTGGAAGCACAGGGATAGCAAATGAGATAAGTGTTGTGGATGGAGGGGTGGAAAAGAGATTTTTGAGTGATAAAGGTGAACTAGAAGAAGCTACAACAATAGGAGGAAAGGCTTGAGATTTTACTGTACTGAGTTGAGTTTGAATAGGTTTCTGCTAAGGTGTTTCAAGATTTGAATAAGTAGAACTCTCTTGATTTTCAGGTTTCCTAAGGCTCATAGGAATCAAATTTGGGTTGTCAAAAATAGCTGGAGGATTCGGGTCTGGGTTTGACCTTGTGTAACAAGTTTTCTTCTTTGGAGCCAGCTTCTAAAGTATATATTTTGGATATTTTCTGGGAATATTTGGAGAATACAATTTTTGAAAATACCTTGAAGGAAGCTCTTGAAATGTAGGAGGAGTTGGGCTTTCCTTCAGGTAGGTTTGAAATAAGGATGGCCAAACAAATCTTTGAGACAACTATTTAAAATCTAAAGCTAAACTGGAGTTAGAGTGAAGTAGCTTTTATTTACTCTTGTGATTGCATAACAAAGACAGTTTCAAAGGCTGCCTAGCTAACTTTAGACTCCATCTGTAGCTTTAGAGATTAGACAACAGTAATAAACATTCATTCAGTTCCCCAGTGGAGTCGCCAATGATGTTATCACTCAGGTTGTTCCCCAAAACTTGTGAGAAAAGGGAATACGGCTGAGGTAACCACTAACCAATCTTTCATATGCAATTTCAAGCCAAACTGCATCCAGAGAGGGCTCTCTCTTTGTAATTTAACTTTGTTTTTTGAAGTATTTTATGCTAGTTATGATGTGCAAAGTTTTGTTTTAAGTTTGTTTGGATGGTGATTTTAAATAGAGCTAGGATGCAAGTCTGAAACAGTTTATTCCATTGGGCAAATGGAGTCTATGAAGATGGATTGCTGAGTGTGTTTCTGTGATAAAGGGTAATACTACAGAGCAAGATAATCAACTTTGGAACAATATTGAAATCTAGAAATTGATGGAATGTACGCCAATGGGTGAAGGGTAGTCAAGAATCCTTCATCATGATGGTAGAGGAAAGTGAATGAATATTATCAAGGAGTAGTAAATAATTCCTTGGAAATCTTCAAAGTGAAAGAATCAATGGGAACAGAAGCAGCTAAGAATTTCTGTTTATCCTAATTCTGAAGAAAACACAAATAACATCAGGAATTGAACGCAGAGTGTATTTAAACAAGTTTTGGGCTATTCTTTTTCTCTGTTGCTAAGATTATGAAACATATATGAAATTTGAAAACATAGAAAACACAAAACACAGTTTAGAACTACTTATTGATCCATAGAAAGACACAGGAATTCTGTAGCAGAGCCCAAAACATCAAATCCACATTGAGACGGTCCAACAGTAGTGCACTTCAACAACCTTTGTATTAAAAAATATCAAAGCTACAGCTTGGTCCAAAGAGGAAAATCACCAACCCGAATACATTCTTTGGGGAGGTATTTATACAAAAAGAGAGTGACAAAATATCTTGTGGATAAGATACGAAGCAATAACTTCCTTCACCTAATCTGACAAAGGAATAAATGCATAAATAAATGTAGGAGTAATTGTGGCTGTTATGGCTGCTTTATCTGACAAGATATTTTTGACTTTTCGATTCAGGAAGTTGGCTGGTAGCTGTGTCTTTACTTTGCATTCCTGTGTTGTTGTCCTGATCCTTTCACCTGCTCTTGATTTAGCTTTAATGCATCCTGATCCTCTCTTGACCTCCTTCCTCTATTTTTTTCATCTTTATTATATCTGCCACGTGTCTTGTTATTTGACCAAGTGTAGATACACAGAAAAATCCAAATTACCTAGGTAAAATTTCCAGCATACTCTGCCACTATTGGTCTCTTGGCAACTGATTTTTTTTTTTTTTTACAAGTGTTTCATCAGCCTCAATATACCTGTAGAATTCAGGCTTGACATCAAAAAGATGGTTTATTTCATGTTCAATATAAAACAAATTTTCCAATTTGTCATATAAACTTTGTCCGGAGGGAGGTCTTGTGTCTTCTGAAGTGCTGGATGATGCTGTGATCTGATTTGTAACATACATGTTTACCCTGTGAGCATATTGTTGATGTGATAATAATCTTTGGTTGCTGGTTAGTAAACTAGGTAGACCCTTCTACTGCAAGACTGTGAACTTCTCTGTGAAGACATTAATCTCCACCTGCATTTCTTGGCACTTCCTTTCCAAAGTCTGTACAAAATTCCTCATTGTTAGCACCTTCTTCACTATCAAAATGGTGCCTGTCCTGTCCATGATCTCCAAAGCTGCTAGTTGTTCTTTAGTGTGAGTATTCAAAAAATTGATCAACCTGTTGGCCTGCTCAGACATGTTTCCCAATGATGCCTTAGCCCTTTGAATTTCCACTTGGGCCCTTTCTATCAATTCAATTTGTTCATGGATTGTTTGAATTGATTGCGATTGGTCAGTAATAGACTGGCCAATCTTGGTCCACAAAATCATTTTGATGTCTGCTAGAGGTTTATGCAAGGTGAGATCCTTTTCCAATGATTTCACCTTGTTCTCCAGGGCCTTCACCTCTCTGGTTTTCTTTGCCACTGTTATTTTTGACTTGTCATAGCTCACCTCTAGTTTGGTTAGTTTTTCTTTTGCCTCTTTAAGCTCTGACATTTGAGCTTCTAGCTCTTTTACTGCTCTCATCATTTCTTCCATCCTCATGCTGGTCTCCGGCTCTGTTGTTGTTGCTGCTGAAGCATCTGTAGCTACTGTACCTGTTGCTGATGTTGGCTTAGTGGCAGGGATTGCTGTTGTGTCTGTGGGGGGAGCAAAGATAATTGTTGGAGTTGTTTCAGGTGGCTGGGAGGTCGACTCTCCCTGCTTGGCTTGCAATGATTTCTCCAATTCTTGCTCTGTTTGAATTAGCCTTTGATTCATCCTCATTAGCAAATCCATTACATCCTCTTCTGCCTTTTCTTATGCCAGTTCTGTTGTTTGTGAATGCATGGTGACAAGCAGTTTCAATTTCTTTCTAAGTGCAGCAATATCTTCCTCCTTCTTCTTTATGAGTGCTTTGATGCCCTTGGCATCCTTGGGATCATGTCCCAGCTCAATAATTATTTCTTCCACAATCTTTATTCTGTTGTCTTTGGCTAAAGAAGAGATCTTCTCCAAATCCAATTGAGCAGATGTATTACTTAATGACTCTTTCAATTGGTGGACTAGCATTGCCTTGTCTGCCAATGTGGCATATACCATTTCACCCATTTGTTTGTGCAATTCTATTTGGTCCATTGGGTGTATATCTTTGGCAAGGACCTCTAGATTGGTCCTTATGTAGTCAACTGCAGACTTTGGTTGATGAACCTTAGGCTTAAAATGAGTTAAAATCATCTTCTCCTCTTTAATGTCATAAGCTGCCATTAGTCTTTGCTGCTTGGAGGGTGTCATTTTGAGAAATTGATCATACAACTGAATTATCGATGACTCATTTTGGGATTTGATATCCATGAATGTTTGTTTGGTATGAGATTGTTTCTTAGTTTGCGACCTTGAGGAGGAAACTTCCATCCCATGCTGCCTCTCCACTTCTTGCCTGTGAGAGCTAGTGGATGTCTGTTGGCTGATGGCCCTCTCTCCTCTTGTGCTTTCTATGATTTCTTCCATAGTGTCCTCTTCAGGTAGAGGATCTGCCCTTTGTCTTTTGGCCTCTTGCTGTTCTGTTGACCCACTTGCAGGTGTGGTCTCTTCTCGGTCTCTTTTCTTACTTCTTTCCTCAGGAAGAGGAGTCTGCAGTGCTGGCACTTATGGTGCTTCTGCCTGTAGTGAAGGGGCTTGTCCTTGATTGTGTTCCTTTGAGGTAGTTGGTTGTTCTTCCATTGTTTCTTGCTCTATAACTACTATCTCCTTTCCCTTTGCTATCCCTGCTGTTGGTGTAGTCCTTTCTTGGGAAACTTGTTGTGAGGTTGTAGCAGTTGATGAGCCTTCCCTGGTTTCCTGTGGTATTTTGAATGATACTTGCCCAAAAGAATCTAAGTCAAGAGTTTTTTCCAGATTTTTCGTAGTTTGTTCCATTTTCTCTTGCTCAGTGAGCTCTTCAACTAGTGTGCCCTCCACCCACTCATCTTTGTTGGAAAACTGTTCTATTTCAGGGATGCTACAATGTTCATAGGGTGCCAGCCTATATTTTATCCTTCTTGCATTGATAAAGCTGTTTGGGTCATAGGGTACCCACCAAAAGCTTCTCTTGAGTCTGAGTGTTTGACCCAATATTTCATTAGCATCCTTCCATCCCTCTTTCTTGTTCATGACATAGGGGCCTAACTGGTCTCTCAGTTTTAATTGGGCCTTTTTCTTTGTGCTATGGAAGTGAGTCAAATCTGAATTGATGAATTGCCTGAAATATTCCAAGGAAAACAGTCTCATTGGAACATATGTTGGCAGCCTGTAGGGGCATAGCTCACAGCCATATATCTTGAGAATAGTGCGATTCTGGTAAAAGTACCAGTCACCTATTTTATAGTTTTTGGAGAGCTGTAGTATCTTTTGCATATCATATGTTAGTCTAGGAGGAGGAGTTCTCATCAGGAGAGAAGAGACTGGGTATACAAACATATCAATAAACTCACAATAAGAGTAGGGAGAGCTGCGAACTTCATGAAAGATTGAGGTCCAAAAGATCACAGACCTCTTTTCCCCTTTATGGTCCAATTTTCTAATGGGGAATTGGAAAATATTTGGCTGATAATACAATAACAGATGATAGATATAGGATGAATACTAAAAGATTCCCTCCCTGTCTAGATTCAACAATTGGTCATGTATCTTGTTGGCAGTAAATTTGGCATAGTTGTATTTGACAGCAAGGGGCTGCCCTGGGGTAAATATAGACATTAAAACCAATATAGTTTCATCAATATGTTCACTTGTCTTGAACCTGAGAACAAAAGATATCATATCAACAACTAATCTACCCACTTCATTGAAAGATGCATAGTGAAAAGGAGGTGGCTCCTTAGGCTGGCGATCTGCTCTTATAAATACTTGGGCAATTCTGGTTATCTCTGAGCTGGAAAGTTTGGGACCTTAATCAAGCAAGAATTTCATAGTAAGAGGAAACTGGAGCTGGGTTGGTTTGAAGTTCAACATTTGATTTATGGAGTCAGGAGTAATATGAAAGAGGGTAGTTCCAGATGGAGTCTTAACTGCCCTTTTAGTTGGCTCATAGTTCTCACAGCAGAGGTGAATTATCTCAGGGAAAATATTGACAGAGGGGAGGTAGTATATGGGTAAATTTGATTCCCATATGCCATAAACATCATTTTGGCTTAGGTAACTGTTTCTAAGCTCACAGACTCCTTGCAGATGGTTTTGGTAGCCTACTAAGTCTTGGATTAGATAGTCTTTATCAGCTAAGGGCAGATGTTCCAATTCTTTGTGGGGTGCATTAAGAGGAGTGATATTCAAGGCTACTAGACCTTCCATAGCTCAATTCTTTTGCTTTTTAAAATTGGAATTTTTTGGCTCTATGGATTTTCTCCGGGAATTTCACCGTTGAAACTGGTTTGTTGGCTTGAATTTAGCTCCATGGAAAGAAATAAGATGGATAGACAGAACTTGTGGGCTTCTTTGGCACAATGGGTGATAATTGTGGGAAAAAGGTTGTTTTCGGGGTTTCTTGGAGAATTTTCAAGGCCGAAGGAGCTCAATTTTAGCTCAGTGTATGGATTTATTGTGAATTTTTGGCAAGAAAGAGGTTATGGTGGGTAATACAATATTTTTCCTTCAAATTCTAGGTTATGTGGGCAATTTTATAGAGAAAACCAATAAAAAACAGGGTTCGGGAGAAAATTTGTGTAAATACCTGTTTCAACGGCAGAATGGTCGATTTTCCGGGGACAAGACGAGTCGAGGGGCCAAGCTATGGAGTAAAAACTGCTGGGTGGCGGACTGTATGGTGAAAATGCTCTTTTGGATGTAAATTAGCATGCAGAGGTTTCATATAGAAAACAAAGAGAAATGAGTGAAAAATAACGTTTTTACCTCTTTCTACCCAAATTTTTGACTTTGGTCGGTTTTGGTGCGCTTTGGTCTGATGATGTCAGCATGACGTAATTTTTTCGTGTAGTGGGGTATGGAGGATGACATGTCAGGTGACTTGTTGGGTGATGGGGCACTGACATGTCGGGTGACGTCAGCAGATGACGTAGGCATGATGTCAGCGGGGAGGCAGTGGGGTGGAAAGGGGTATTCCCTACACCGCCTTTGGAGGGAAGTGGTTTTGGGGGAGGTGGCTTTAAACACGCCGGGCGCCTGACACACGTCCTTGGTACCGCGGAAATATCGCCCATCCCCCGGATGCTATCATTCGGCATATGAGGGCTTCCGATATCACCGACAGCAATTGGATCTGCCAGCGACGATCGGACGGTTGGCGGGTGATGGAGGTAGCAGTGGTTTATCAGTGGGGGACCCGCTGTAATATATCGCTTTTTGTAATGTTTTGTGGGGTTTATTTCAGAATTTGGTTAAATGGGTTTTGGGGTTAAAATATGCGGTTTCTGATATTTATTTAGCCAGGAGCTAAACAAGTCCCGACAGGGTGCGTGGAGGGTTGTTATTGGCCCCCGATGGACCAATAACTCCCGGAATTTTTTTTAAATATAGCTTATAGTTAGCCAAAGGTCGGGGTATTACATATTTAGGGATTTTGTGTATTTTTACATAATAAGGGAGGGGAAACATTCACATAGGAGCTATATAATAGTGTTAGTAGGTTAATATGACTATGTGGAATGGATATGTATGGATGAAGGCTAAGTTTATATAATGGAAACTTAGGCATGGGGGGAATGAAAGGATATCAATTTATGAAGTTTAGGAAACTTGGCAAAATGGAATAGAAACATTTTACACAAGAAATGTGGCTTGTTTTACCTAGGTGAAAACACAATTTCACTTAGTTTTTTCCATGAAATGAAGTGGACTAAGGTCAGTGAGCAGATCTCATTGTCCTTGGGGGGATGTTAGTAAGTGTTTTTTTGGAAAAATGAGGAGGGAAATTAGTCATGCTCCATTTATTTTGTAACCACCTTTCCATAGCACCTTATGATATTTATGAGATGAAACCTGTTGCAATAGGACCAAATTTCCCATAAGCCTGCTTCTACAACATCAAAACTGCCTACCCAGCCTAATACACCTAACATTTTTTCTTCATTTTCATTGGGTGCATTTAAACTAGCAAACCTTGATTCTTCTTTTTTCTTTTAGCTACCCTCCTATCTAAGTCTACCCTTATCTCTTCCAGGGCTCAGATTAAGTTGTTGAGACCCTTTGCTTCTCTACCTAACTACTTGTCTGCCAAGCTTGAGCTGTTTGTACAGACCTTTATTCTCTATTTCTAAGACAAGTAAATTCAAACATGATCTAGCTAGGATTAGACTGTCTGGCTATTCATCAACTTTGGCAAGAGTCAACCACCTGTACATAGTGAAATTCTTCAAAATAGGGAACCTTTGCAGCATGGAAAGGATGAACATATTTGGCACTTTTCCAGTCAATCATGAAAAATGAAACCTATTGGTATAGGAAGCTAACAGCCTCCACAGTCACCTTCATGAAATTCTTGCATAACTTTGTCAGCATCATCTTTTAACAAACATCTGAGTGACACCTCTAGCATCTTTCCAATACAATGTATTATCAACAATGAAAAATTTGGCTGCTTTTAATTTAAGAAAGCTAGCCTTTGTTTTAGATAATCCAGGAGGAGCACTTAAATTGAACAAAACATATAAAAGGTCTGCATACTAGGGGGAATTTAGATATGCCTCGTTTATTGGTGGAGTTGCCAGTTCCTCAAGATCATCCAGAGAAAATACCATGTTGATATCTAATGCATTGATTTTTGATTCAGCCATCAATTTGGCTAATTCATGTCCTTTGATCAACTTGGTGGGCTTAATTTCTATATCATATTCCAGAATCATAGCTATCCATTTAGCTCTCTTCCCATCAGGTCCATTTTGTGTGAGAACGCCTTTGACGATTACATTAGGCACATAAGCAATGATATGAGAATGTAAAATGTAAACCTTGAAATCTTTGATTGCTTCGACTAAAGAAAATGCCTATTTTTCCATGATATTGTATTTTAAAGACGCATCTCTCAGAGCTTTGCTGAAGAATTCTATTGGTTATTCATGTCCTTCATTGTTTTTTTGTAATAGCACAACAACAATAATATGTTCAGATTCAAAAGAAAAGATAATAAAATCTTTAGGAAATCCAGGCTGATTAAAACTGGAGCTTTTGTTAATGCATGCTTAGCTAGATCGAAAGATTGTTTGGCTTCAACATTTCATTTAATTTCTATGTCTTTCTTGAGAATCTTTGCTATATTTATGAGTAGTTCAACAAGATTTGGTATAAATCTTCTCTTAAAATTTATTTTCCGATAAAATATTGAAGTTATTTCATGTTTCTTGGATGACTGATTTTAAGGTTACCTTCAATCCTACTGGGGCCAATTTTGATTCCATCTTTGGAGATGATATGGCCTAAAAGTTTTCCTTCTTGAAGACCAAACAATGTTTTCTAGGTATTAAGGGAGATACCAAACTTTGTGAATTTTTCAAATACTTTTCTTAGATGTGCTAGGTGTTCTTCATCAATCTTTGAAAATATAGTGATGTCATCAAGATAAATCACAATGAAATGTCCAATTTCATCGGAAAAGGCAATGTCCATTGCTCTTTGAAAAGTAGCACTTGCATTAATTAATCCAAAAGGAATTTTTACATGCATGAAAGTTCCCCAAGGAGTAGTGAAAGAAGTTTTATCATGATCATCAAGATGTACCAAAACTTGATTATACCCTGAAAAACCATCTAACAAGGAAATCCTACTAGAACCCACTACCCTTTGCAGTATGTGATCCATCTTTGGTAAGGGATAGTTGTCTTTAAGGGAAACCTTGTTTAAATTCCTAAAGTCAATGTACAATCTTATTTCACCAGTTTTCTTCCCTGTAGGCACAATATTGGATACACATTTAGAATATCTAATTGGCACTATGGTCTTAGCCTTATGCATTTTCTTGATTTCCTTTTCCACCAAAGGCATTAGGACATGGTTTAACATACACAATTTCTGTTTGAATGGGTTTGGTCTTCTCTGATTGGAATTTTATGTTGTATAATGCTAGTATTATAAGATATTAAATCCTCATAGGTCCAGGCAAACACATCTACAAATTCTTTGAACAGAGCTATATAATTTTGTTTAGCCATGAGAGGTAGTGATTTTGACAAATTTATGATTTTGGGGTTCAATTCACTTCCTATGTTGCATTTCTCAATGTTTGTTCCTGTTGGTTCCATTTTTGGCTTTCTAGCAACATCATTAAAGTAAAAAAACTCTTCCAAAGGGGCAAGCCCTCTAGGTAAAACATTATATTTGAGTTGTAGTACTTTGAATTCTTTTTTTCTCTGCATCTTTATGTATTTCAGTTTTATGTACAATCTCATTTACATATTTTTTTAATAAAAAACAATAGGTTGATTTATACTAATATGTACATCAATTTGAATATCTAGTTCATGTTCCAGATCTATGCTGCTATCCTCAAATTCATCCTTTGATTGCAGAAAACTATCAATCCGTTTATCACTTCCAAAAACTTGTCAGTATCTCATGTTATCAGGGACTGCAGGATGGTGCTTCACTTCAAATGTGTACTGTTTAATTGGATGAGGTAATTTGCAGGTGTTGGTTGAAAAAGCTAATCCATTTTCCAAGGCATTCTAGAGCTTAGGGATCACAACAAGGTCATAATATTCAAATGTTTTGATAAAATCAATCACAACATTTTAGTGTTCTCTCAATCTAGGATGTTTTGTAGAGTATTGACCTTTAATTTGTTTGATGATGAGTTCAGAGTCTCCTTGGACATAAATTCTTTGAGCACCTACCCTTTTCAGCAGTTTCAAGCCTAAGAGTAATGCCTCATATTCTGCTATGTTGTTTTTACATAGAAAATTCAATTTGTAAGAATGACCTTCAGCCTGATTAGTTTTTGAATTGTACAACCAAACTCCTGCTTCTACCCCTATTTTACCACATGAGCCATCAAAAGTCATATTCGAGAGAGGTTATGTTTCAGTGTCCTATTGGAAATGGGTGTTTGAGTGTCAAGTCCTTCACTAAGGCCATTTTCTTCCTGATTGACTTGTGTATCTATTCTTCCATCATTATACAATATGAAAGAATCAAGATCAGTATGGACAGAGTAGAGGGGATAGTTGTATGGCCTTTCTTGGCTACTCACCATATATTTCATTAAGGTTTCTCTATACAGTCTCCTTGGTTGGCCAAATTCTAGTATTGTGGCATATGTCATATCCATTTGAAGTGTCCCTTGTAACTTAGCTCCCCAAGATCTTGATAATAACATACCATACTTAGGAGGAATGTTTGCTACTACTATATCCATCACTAGACTTTTTGCTAGTATCTGGGTTGGCATGACACAAAGGTCTTTAATGAGAGCTAGACATCTAACCTTGCTGGAATCAAATGAATATAGATCTTTGTATGTTCTAGTGATTTCAAGTCCAAGTTTTTCCATAACAATATTTGGCATAATATTATGTGATGCACTTGAATCCAACATGGAATTATGAAGGATCTTGTCATGAATATTAAGGTTGACATAAAATGGAGGAACACCCCCTTCTTGAGGCTTGCCATCAACTTTTGGTCCAAACCAAAGATTAGGCTGGTCATCATTCAAGTTCACTGTATCAGTGTTTTATCCTATGTTTAGTACCTTTAGAACTTGGGACCTATACATATTTTTGTTTACCAGTTCAGTAAGAGGAATAGAGGTCTTGAGTTTAGCAATTTCGTTCTCAATAATGAAGGGTGTTTGATTTTTAAGCAAATTTGAGAAATCAGTCCTTTCAGCCACAACCTTTGTTATGAATTATGTTTTCTAAATTGTATTAGGTATTCTAGATTGGAATTTGTTGAGACATCAATTTTTTTCTTAGCAACATTTTTTGTGTTTCTCCTTTTTGGACTGTTTTCATTTTTCTTAGAGCTTTCAACTATCTTTTTGGGATTAGGCTCTAAAGTTTTCTAGGCAGAGTTATTAGAATCAATTTATTTGAGTTATCATTGTTTTTCTTGCTCCTAAGATTATATCTTCTATGGAATTCTAAGATAGAATTCTCAAATCCATGTTTATAGTCATCAGATTCTTTAGATTCCAATTCTGTTTTAGTTAATAAAAATAATTCATGTTCTTCTTGTCTAAGAAAAACAAAACTATCTTCATTTGTTCCCATTCAATTAATTTGATTTTCCTCAACTTCTTCAATTACAGTTACATCTTCATCAACATAATTTTCTTAAAAGGGTGGCCTAATTTGTTGGTCTAGGCCTCTTTGATCTCTTTGTTTGATTTGTGGAGTGTTTCTCCTAGGGTTTGTATTTCGGTTCTGTTGGACATGTGGGTTCTACCTAGGGACATTTCTTTCATTCAAAATTATGCTCTCCATCATTCTTTCCATAGTCCTTACTAAGGAATCAATTTTGGCCTCTACTGCAGAAGTTGAAGCTTCTTCCTTTATAGTAACCCTTCTTTCAGTTTTCATCCTAGCTCTTTTTTCTTGTAAATTTGCTTCTACACTCACAACATCTCTTTACATCACTTCTAATGTTAGAGAATTCCTTTCCCTAAGCTGGTAAGATGTATCTGTATCAAAACCATCTGGGAAATTTACCAAGACTAAATCCTAGGGTGGTTTAAGATTTGCAGGTATTGCATTATAGGTATTGTTGACTTTATCACAATAGTCCTGTACACTTTCACCTACCTCCCTTTTAATATTTTCATATTCTGATAGAATCTGTAAAGGATTCTTCTTGACTTCCCATATATTAAGAAAGGTTTGGTGGAATGTAGGCAGATCATTTATACTATTTGTATGTAAAAAATTAAACCATTTTCTGACTTCTCCTCCTAAACTTTGAGCAAAAATTCTGAGCTTAATACTTTCATCATCTACCTCTTGCAAGTCAAAACAATGATTCATTTTATCCACATGATGTTGGGTTGTTAAAGGATATGTCCCATCAAATAGTGTAATCTTGGACTGATAGTCTTGTGGCATATTAGCCAATGGGGCTGGTAACACCAAAGGAGCATACATGGGAGCCATGATTGGTGGTGGTGATGGAGGACCACTTGAAGGAAGTTGAATAGTGGATGAGGGAAGTTGAACAATGGATGAGGTTGGACTAGTACTAGGTGGAAATGAAAGTAAAGGAATTTGAGCAACCTTATGTTGAAGGATGAAAGAAGGGGTAGGAATTATGGAGGCAGTAGGACTCGATGACTAAATATGTGCAGGTTGATATGTGAAGGAAGAAGTTGCTACGTTTAAGGAATTAAATTCTACTGAATGTTCAAGACAAGAATCTTCGATTTCGGAGGTGATGTCTGTCACTAGATCTTGTAGAGTATCAAAATGCTATAAAAGCTGAAGATCTAATTTAGTTTGTGAAGGAATTTCTCTCAATGGGTTCTTTGGTAAGATTGATGGATCAAAGATAATATGATCTTTCCAATTATCTGATTTAGTCCTGAATAAGCTTTGTTCAAAGTGTAAATCAAACTGGATATCTTGAAAGGTAACATAGTTTTTAGGAAGGGAGTTGGCTCTGTGAAGAAATCTGCTGCTTGTTTGACTCTCAGTTCTAGGAGTTTTCCTTGAGATATTTTTAGGATTGTCCAATATGGTAGGAGGATTTGGATCTAGATGGGATCTAGTAGAGATTATTTTGGGAGAAAATGTTCAGATCTAAAACATAGACTAATTGAATATACAAAGATAGAAAAGAAATGAATCTTAGGATTAAACTTAACATACAAATATTTAAACTAGGTACTCTAAATTCGAATGAATGGATAAATTTTCAATAGTCCCCAGTATGGTCGCCACTATGTTATCATTCTGTGATTTTGAATATTCGGAAGACAAAAGTCACAAAAGATACATCAAACCACTTAGGATTCTAGGATCTAGCCCTCCTAGACTCAGAGAGGTCTCTCTCAGTATTTTTAGGATTTGATGTTTTTTTTAGTGTTCTAATGTGTTAGGCTAGATACAAAAATGAAAGATATTTATGACTTGATTGCTTGGTTGGGGTAGATCATATTTGAATCATTTCCATTGGGCTATGGAGTCAAAGGCTGGGTGGTAACATAAATTTTTCAGAGCATTTACAAGGCAAGCTAACTGTTTATACTGGATCTAAAAGTTGAATGAGGAATGAGATGATAGAAAAGTGATATCAGTAATGACTAAAAAGTAGTTAAGTATTTCTTAATCATACATCAAAGGAAAATATTTAGATTGAAAACACAGGTAGAAATAAGGTGCTCCAACAAGATATCTTAATCTATAATTTCTGCTTTAGAATAAGACTTAATGATGCATAAATGAATAAAATAGAGATATCAACACAAAATGGAAGACATCACCATGTAAAAATAGATCAAGTATCTTGCAAACGGTCCTTTTTTATTGATGCTCCAGCTCAAAATTACAATGCTCCAATGAGAAAAGATAGTTCAAATGACTTGGTTCCAACCCCTAGTACTTCCAATGCATGAAGTATTTAACTCAAAACCTACAACAATTTCCTTATACACTTGGCAATCTGTTATTAATTACAACAAAAGAAAATTGACTAGTGTAACCATGAAGTGGCCACACTGAGAAAAATGGGACACCTGGTCCTCTTTTTCAGGGATGTTGTTGCTGAGAAATTAATTTTGCTGTAGTGGCTCTACTGACATGGCTGGTGTTGACTCAGATTTATGTTGTCACTTTAATCATCTTTGTCTCATTCCTCCTGATAATCACACAGGTCACTCCATGATTCTTCATTTGGAACTTTGATCTTAATTAACCTCCTGTATATTTCATCAGCTTCAGTGCATTTTGCAAAAGTGGGTTTAACCACAAAAACATGTTTCAGCTCATGCTCAATGTAGATTTGATCGCTGATAGCTTCCAACAATGCCTTTCCCGTTATGCCACCTTTGATATTGGAAATATTTGGTGCATCCATGGCTATGCCCTAGATTTTCTTGACATAGTCCTCTCTGGCCATGATTTGTCGTTGACGACAAATAAAGAAGGGAGACCTTTCTGGTTTAAAGGCTCAATCTCGTTGAAGAACCTATTCACTGTTAGCTCTATATTTTGACATTTTTCTTCTAGCTTCACATTCAAGCTCTTCTTAGTCAACACCTTATTCACTAGAAGTATAGCCTCTGCCCTGTCTGCTACTCCCAACTCTTCCAGTGCATACCTGTTTCTTGAATTTAAAAATTTGATTATCTTGTTAGTTGTTGCTGGCATGTCTCCCAGCTCTTCATTAGTAGTTGAAATGGCTTCTCTAGCCTTTTCAACTAAAATTTTATGTTAAAAGATAATTTGGATGCTGGGCCAAATTTCATTCATACTATTATCACTTAAGAAGCAATTTCTAAATTGTTCACATCAGTTTGACTATGAGGGTTAGGTGTTAGTCTGAGTTCAGTGTTTCCATGTTTACTTTAGTGTCTAAGTCTTAGGATTCTTGGTAGTATGGTTAAATAAAGGTCAATAGTCCATTCTCATTCACCACTGGTCCCATAACTTACAAATATTCCCTATATCAAGCTTGTTTTAAAGGTTCTTATGTGTTACGAAATGCTTTAGGTGTTTTCGTAGCGCAAACACAGTTTATGTGTTTTCGTAGCGAATAACCCATATTTTACACTGGCTGCCCTACGAAATCGGAGATTCGTGCGGATCCATAGAAAATCTTTCTTAGCTTCCATATCTATCAAAATCCGTTATGTTTGCATCATCAGCTATCAGCTTATACACTTCGCCTATCATGTCCAACCACTTACCCTCATCATTTGAGTCGTTAGGTACCTTGGTACGCTCGGGTTGCAAGTTTCAAGAAGAGACAAGTATTCACAGTCATAATAATGATTGCATTCATTGCATGAGGAATAAATCGGCAAATGTTCAATTTGAATTCCTTGAGCATCAAGCGAGGCAGTATTCAAGCGAAGCAGATATTAAGCGAGGTAGTGATCAAAGGTTGAGACAGTGCCAGTCTTTCAAATTTTCATTACGCTGGAGTCTCATGGAGGGGTCTAAAGAAATAAAGGAGCACAGGTTAGGCAGATGTTTGAGGAGTGAACCTGAAGGTTTGGACATTATCTTGAAGAACAAAGAAGTTGAATGTGCATTTAAGCAGGTTGGCTGTTGGAATTTTTGCAAGAAACTTCAAGGAGGTCATGCGCAAATCACCAAGGAATTTTCCTTGAATTTCACAGGACTGAGTTCAAAAGTTGGGGTTCTTGAATTGCAAATCTCACCAAAGGTAATCTCCACAGTCACTGAGATTCCAAGGGGATAAGAAAGATGGTTTAAAAATTTCAAATTTGATATGACCCCCTGCAAAGAATTTCTGAAGCTGGAGTTCATTGACTCAGATTTAAACAAGTCTATGCCTAGAAGTTTTGTCAAGGACTCATATGCTAATTTAATTACTTGCATATAGAGGTACTTTCCCTGTGAGGGGAGATATCATAAGGTGTATTCATATGACTTCAAGCTACTGTTTCATTTCACAGGAAAGATATCTCTTGATTTACCTTTCTACTTGTTTCGTAGCCTAGGTAAAATGTGAGACAAGGTTCAACTAAAGAAGGAAGCCTGTGAGACCTCATTGTTTCACCACGACTTAGTCAAGTTGATCGTTTTGCATGAGCTCCAAAGGATAGACAGGGACTAGTCCACATTCATATTTATGTCTGGCTTCAAGAATGAAATTGGCCTCAGTCCTCAAGTTGTGAAAAATTCTCCACCAGCAACTGGTCATCATGCAGAAACAAGATCCAGGAGATTTGTAAAATTGAAGGCTAGGAAACAGGTAAAGGAGCCCACCAAAACATTGGTTATCCAAGACACACCCCAACAGTCCCTGAAAGAGAAAACTCAGATCAAAGAGGGTGTACATGAATTATATACAAGTGAAGTAGTTCAAAGGAGAATGACTAGGGGCCAGTTAGCTAAGGAAAAAGGCAAGATAGTGGTTACTGAGGAAAGCCCGGTTTCAAAAGGAAACCTGAATGACTTACTGCAAGCTATTGATATTGAAGAATCTCTGCTGGTTCAAGCAGATTTGATAGAATCAGGTAAAGACAAGACCAAAAAGATAAAAGCCTCGAAAAAGCTCAAGTTTGATGATCAGGTTGCTAAATTTGTCTTTAAGACAAGAAGACCTATTACGGGGTATTTCAAACAGGTACAAGAGATGTTGCCAGAAGCAGGTGAAACAGAGGAGATTGAAAAAACTCATGAAATACCTGTGACTTAATTAGAAACATCATCACAACTGCATAAAGAAGGTAGAAATAAGACAGTTATCCCTGAGGAGGAATATAGCATTGAAGAGTTGAAAAAGAAGTTGAGGTTAGCAAACCTCGAAATTGCTAGATTGAAGAAAGCCTCAAGGAAACATGCAATCAAGGAAGCTCATTTTAATAAAATGGAGGCTCTGTGGGAAGACAAAACATTTTCAATACCCGAGGTGGTCAACTCTAATGCCCAATACTATACCTGGACAGTTCCTACATTGAAGGAAGCAGAATTCATCAGAAAAGTTAATACAAACCTGTGAGCTGGGATCAGAGCATGAAAAGGCAAATTGAAGATTTGAAGATCCAGCTAAGCCATCGGGAAAGATTTCCTTAGTTAAGGAAAAAGGTAAGGTCAAGTCCCAAATTTTTATGATTTACTATGTTCAGTTTTGAATAGCTTTAGGGCAGTTGAAAAGGACATTTCAATATAAAGAGACTCAAGACAGTCAAATTTTGGCTTAAGCTGTGCTTTTGTGATTACAAAGCAGTTTTGCAGTGTTCTACGAAACTGCTGTAGATGATGCCTAATGCACAACAGTTTCATAGCGTGCTACGAAACTGTAGTAGCTGCATAATTAAACTTAGTCGACCAATTTTGAGTGACCGAGGGGAAAATTTTTGAAAGGGAGTTTCGGAAAAGGATCATTTACAATGTGCACGCAATTAGTAATGGCAAAACAAGCGAAAGAAAGATATATGAACTCTAAGCTTTTTGTTATATAAATGATCACTGCTAGTATTGTCCATGACTTTTCAAACAACTTTGAAGAGGCTTTGTCGTCACACAGGTATATGGGAAAGGTTTACAACACATGAAGAATGTGGCACTCCAATATATTTTTGGGTAATTAAAGAAGAGAGACATGGTTAATTGGTTTCGAATATCCTTGAGGAAACCAAAAGCAGAAAAACAGGGGCAGTTTCCTACTTCTTAGTAGCAGTAAAGGGATAAGACATTAAGGACCAGTAAGGAGCTTCAAACATCCACCACAGCTAAATTGAAGGAGACAACTTGTCAGAAGAATGAGTTTTGATTGTAATAAATACAATCACCAACATGATGTGGAGTTAGAATCCTAATTGTATTAGGTTTCTAGAACTTCCAGTTAGCAGTTAGTGGTATTTAATAGTTAGTTTAAAGTGTTAATAGGTGTCATAATAAGATGAATTCGATTTCCCCTCATGTTGGAGGAGGAATCTCAGTTATGTAGAGAGCTCTATATATAGCAGAACATATGATGTTAAAAGGGTTGGAAAATTATTCAGAAAAGCTCCCATATTTGGCTTTATGTAAAGACTCTGTTTTTAGTAATACAGTACTTTAGCTTTGCTTCTCAGGAATCAGAAAGAATTCGATGCTTTGAATGTCTTGTATTGTTCTCTTCCTATTATCTACAATGGTATGAATGTGTGATTACTTAGAAATCACTAACAATGCTCTAATTTCCTTCATGCATTTGTAAATTGTGTTGGTTCTTTGTGTTTCTGGTGTATTCTACATGCATTGAGTTCTAAATGCCCTGACTTCTATGTAGAGCTAACCTTACTGTCAATATTGAAGCATATTTGACTCCATAAACCCAATGGATACTTTCTAATTGTGTTTCCAGCATTCATATTTTTACATTTGTTTCATAAGAGTTAGCCATCTTACTCGTAATAAAAAAATCATTAATCCTTTGAGAGAGCCCTCTCAGGTTGAGGAGGCTAAGCCTCAAACAAAGTAGGTTTGAAATATTTACTTGAAGTCTACCTAATCATAGTAGCCTGTCAGGGTCTGATTTTGAGATAACACATACCATTGATTATGTTATTTCAAATAATCTCCTTAACTCTTCCTAGAGTGTTCCCAATAGATGATTCTTTCTCTGATTTTTGCAACCTTTCAATTAAGTTCCTTGGCCTTTGCATCTCTACTGAGTGGTCACTTTCAGCCCTTTTGATTTGGTCTTGCAGAACACTAGCTTGGGTTCCTAATATTTTAATCTCCTCAGTCTAAAGATTCATGCCCTCCATAGATCTGGCTAGCTGTTTTGTATTGCTTCCTATCCCTGTAGCAGCAGTTGCTGGTGTAGCTATAGGAAGAGCTGAGAGAGGAAGAGATCCCATAGTAGTTCTGGCCATCTGTGTTGCCTTATCTTTTTCTTGTGTCATTTTCTCCATATCTGCTTCCATTTGTTTAATTTGGAGGGACTGTTCTATTATTAACTTCATCATATAAGCCTTTTGGCTCTCTGTTTCCTCTATCTCCTTGGTTAAGGGATCATGTGTTGCAGACATCTTGAGCTGCTTCTTCAATGCTGCTATATCCAACTCCTTTTTCTTGATTACTTCTTATACTGCTTTTACATCTGAAGGATCATACCGAATCCTCACCACTAAGTCTTCCAAAGGCTTAATTATGTTATCCTTTGACTATGATGAAATCCTTTCCATCTTTAACTGTGATTGAGCATTTGACAAAGCTACTTGCATTTTAAACAAGTTCATAGAAGTGTTGGTTAGAGTAGATGAAATCATTTCACTTGTTTGCTTGTGTATTTCCATCTGATCAATTGGATGAACACTTATGCAATCAAACTCAAAAGAAGTTTTCTTGTAATCTGCTGGAATTTTGGGCTCTGCTTTTGGTGCTTCCAAAAATTCCATGTGCATCTTGCCCTTTTTTGAATCAAAGGCTAAGAGAAGTATGCCTTGAGAAGTTGCATGCTATTTCCAAAACTGAGCATAAGTTTTATTTTTCAATATCTCATTCCTGATTTTAATCTCCCTGAAGGTATTAAACACTATCTCCTCCTTTTCTCCAATCATATTTGCAGATGAGGAAACTTGAAGTGACTTTAGCCTTTCTTAAATTGGAGTGGCGGGAAAAGATTTCCCTCCAGTTGGGGATGAGTCTGGAATATCAATGAGATTAATGACTGTTTGCTGCAGTTATTCCTTGCCTATGTCCATGTGCTTTTTTGGCTTCTTCTTGTATTTCATTTTGAATTCCTTCATAGAAGTATCAGTCCTTGGTGACTAATCTTTTCTAGGCCTTTTCCCTGTTATTCCCTATTCTTGTTCTTTTCCCTTTTCTATTCTGTCTTCAGTAGTCTACCTTTCCTTTTGTCTTGGAGTTTGTGCACTGGAAGAAGAAATCACTTGTTCCTCAACCTCTTGTAATGTGTCAGACATCCACTCAATCTGGTTCATGTATTTTTCAATTTCAGGCCTTTGAGTGTGAATATAGGTTATTGAGTTGTTCTCCACCCTTTTCTTAGAGATGATGCCCCATGGGTCATATGACCATGTAAAACTATGGGTGAATTTCATTTCCTTCAACCTCTTATCTGCCTTCCCCCCTGCTACTCTGTTGTTACAAATGAAAGGACCGATATGGGATTTGATCCTAAATTGTGACTTTTTCTTGGCTGCTACAAAATGCACTTCATTTTCATTGATCATTTGTCTGATGTATTCAAGTGCAAAGATCCTCATGGGGAGGAACATTTGTAGCTTATAAGGAGCCGACTCATAGCCATATAACCTTAATTCAGTGTAATTTTGGTACAAATACCAACCACCTGTTCTTGCTTGGTCTGTCAACTGCATATTCATTCTAATTTCTTCATTGATTCTGGGTTCTGCAGTCCCACTGAGGAAGCTCATTTCTGGGTGAAAAGAATTTCTACAGATGTTTTGTAGCTGAAGTCCTTTGGGTCCTTCATCACTAATGTTGTCTAGAAAATAATAGATTTGGGTTCACCTTCCTCATTAAACTTGCTCATTGAAAACTAGAACCTATCTGCCTGAAAATAAACAAACATATATACCAAAACCGAGGAGAATTGGAAGACCTCCTCTGTGAAGAAATTGACAAGCTGCTGATGGATGGGGCATCTACTAGAAATTGACTTAAATTAAAAAGGATAAAGGGCTTGGATTTTGTTGATAAAATAGATAGAAAACCTATGATAGCTTCATCAAGCCATTGATATGAATAATAACCAAGTAAATAAGAAAGAATAGTGACAATGTGTCTCGTTCAGTCAGGGAAAACATAGGAGGAATAAAGAGGATTATTGTTTGGTAGAGGTGTTTGCTTAGTCATGTAGAGTTCTAAGGTTTTACCTCTCTTAGAAAAATCTAGTTTTTGATACATTTTCAATGAGAATCTCATGGGAAAAGGGAGCAGTTCCTTCAATAACGGGAGCCTGCATCATTTGCATAATAGAATTGGCATCAATGGTAAACAATATATGTCCTATAGGGGACATGTTAATTTTAGGTATGTTCTATGCTTAGAGAAATTTATTTCAATTTTCACAGTTAGCAATCACATCAGCATTAAAGTAAACTATAGATAGAACATAACCATAAATCACAGAAGACAAGCAAAGACAAGAGGACATAAGATGTGGTGCTAGCCAAGGACAAACCCCAATGTGGGGAAACCCTTGATCAATTCTTCTTTTATGTTCTTCCAATAGTTCAACAAAGAGAGATAGAGTAAAATGATTTAAAGTTAATAATTTACTTGCCAAATAGGATATCAGACATCAGATATCTTCACCATGAAGATGACACAACGAGGTTGTAGATCTGATACCAAGGACTGAAGATATGCAATAGATGAATAGCTCAGTCAATTACTTAGGTTACTGAAGCTTTCCTTCAACACGAATCTCCTTTCTTTGCTGCTTCACTGATCATGTCAAGGCTGCTAATCTGGTACCTTTCATATGCAGCAAGGACTAGTGCATTTCATGGTAGACCTGGTCATTGGTTAGGGCACAAACTCTAAGAGCCACATACCCCACAGTTCACTTGATTACTATGGCTAGCCTTCATACAATCCTCCAATGATACGCTGTCTTATAGGACTTCTTACCTTATGAACACAACTCCTAAAAAGGTCTCCAACTACTGGCTATGGCCTGCAGCCTAGCCCAGCAGTGGACTGTAACTTAGATTCCTTCAAACAATGATTCAAACAACCCTACATGGTAGCCTCAAGCTCCCCCTTATAACGGATTCTCCTTTGCTTTAAATCGAGCTTAGGAACAATACTAACATGCCCAAACAACCTTGTTGTCACCTACAACAATGTGACATTATCATTGATCCTTCATGTTGTAATATAGTTACACTTGCTGCATTTTAGATTCACTTTCCTACTGCATCTAAGGGTCCTTTCATATTGTGATAAGGTATCTTTTAACTACGACCTTCCTCCTTAATTTGCTATTGATTAGGGACTCTCCAACTATGGCCAAGATGACCTCCTTTAGGACTGTGACTAGGGTAGCACTAGCCCTACTTTGACAACGGATTAGGGCACACCTGAACTGCAGCTTAAACTCCTTGTTTGGACTGTGGTTTAAGGCACAACTTGATAGCTACTTGAGACCTCCATTTTCAGTGGCTGGAACCTCCTTCTTTGATTGCAGCTAAGGAAGATTATGACGGTGAATAAGGAGTCTTGTTCTTGCTGTGTATAGGGTCAATAGATAGCAAATTCAGGCCTTCATTTACGGCCTATATTAGCCCTCCTTTCATCTGTGGATTGAGCCTCTTGAGACAACATATAGGGGATCATCCTTACTGTGGCTAGGGCATCATCTACTAAAGCTAGGGCATTAGCTACTGCGGATAGGGCATCATCTACTGAAGCTAGGGCATTAGCTACTACGGTTAGGGCATCATCTACTTAGCCCAGCATACTCTTAGTGTCTCTCCTTCACCAAAAACCCAAAGACGTGGAGAGGAGGAGATCACATGAAGAGTGTGTCTCTCAAATGACTTCAAGTCCTCTCTTATTTATACTAAATCATATATGATGAATAGACATGACTATTGGGCTTCTAAGCCTACATAAGTTGCTGGCTGACTTGAAAATTTGTCTTATAACATAAATAAATTCATAACTCCATAAATACTTGTCAGAATTGGATGATCTTTAGATCAATCCTACACCTCTCGATGAGAGGGATCCAAGAAAAATATTAGCTGTCATAAATAAGATGACCCACATGGAGTTTGGCCCTAATTTCCAATTTTAACACTCCCTCTCAACTAGGGAGAACTCCATTCGCTGATCCATATGTCCAATTGTACTATCTTTTCCATCAATGCCCTTCACTGCTTTTCTCTGCTTTTCTCAGCTCTGCTAAGCACTGCTGAGCTCTGCTCATTTCTGCTTAGCTCTGCTAAGCACTGCTGAGCTCTGCTCATTTCTGCTTAGCTCTGCTTAGCTCTGCTGAACCATGAAGAAGAAGAATAAATTGAGAATGTCTCATACCATCCTCCACTAACCCAAAGTCAGTCTGGAGCGTGTACCACTTTCACTGGTCCCAGACCAGTCCTCTACTAATCCGAAGTCAGTTTCAGAGGGTGTACCACTCTCACTGGTCTTGGACCAGTATCATTGATCTTAGATCAATGAAGTTCATCCTAGCGTAGGGAGTATGATAGATACAATGATGTGTCCATTGGTACTACTATGGTCCCTATCCTCATTTCCCTACTCATTGATCAGATGAGAGGTACTTCCCATGAGTCCCAGACTGCATGGGTAGGATTCCTCGACAAGAGAACTAATCATCATGTCCACAGGAGAATGAATCATCCTGTCCAGTGGATGCCACAAAGAACTAATAATCATGGTCTACAGGAGAACGAATCATCTTGTTCCACAATCACCACAGAGAATGAATCATCCTGGCCCACAGGAGAATGAATCATCTTGTTCCACAGTCGCCATGGAGAGAAAATCATCTTGGCCCACAGGAGAACTAATCATCCTATTCATAGTGCAACACCAGGGGAGGGTGAGTCACAATGTGGTTGTATGTTGCTCCAGTAAGTACCCCAAGCCCCCTTTGCTCCCAGAGCTCAATGTATGCAACATGCAGGACCCTTTTACAAGGGTCTCTCGACAACTACAAGTTGTTCGGGAAAATCACAGATTTGATCTTTCCCTGGGGCCTTGACAAAATGTCTGCGACTTGTACATTAGTCTCAATGTGATGGAACCTCCTTCCTCATCGATTAACCATATCCCAAATAAGGCAGTATCTAATGTCTATCTACTAGAGCAATCATCGAATACAAGATTCCTCAATAATCGAATCCCACCTCTGGTTGTCACAGAGAAAAACAACTTACTGAAGGGCTTCCTCAACCAGGCAGCTTCATACGAGATCATCCTTGTAGCTATGTATTCGGTCTCGGTGGTGCTCATAGAAACTAACTTCTACTTTTTTCTCATCCTTGATATCGAAGCAGAATCCAAAGAGAACCAACACTAAGAAGTGCTCTGGTGATCCTCCACATTGCCTGCTTAGTCAGCATATGAATAATCATGCAGTTTCATATTTCTGGCAGTGTATCTCAATCCATGAGAGGTTGTGCCCTAAAGATATCTCGGAAGATTCTTGGTAGAAATCTAGTGACGGTCAACCAAATATGAGCTCACCATGCTAACTGCAAAACACATGTCTGGAAGGAATTTCACCAAGAACATCAACATGAATGAGTTTATGAAACTCATAGGCATTTCCCAAATTTGGTCCAACATCACTACCATGTAACTTTTGAAAGTTAAGATCCTCGAGGTAGTCATGGGCTTGCAGTTTACCATTTCACATCTGAAATCCACTCCCTCTTACTTCTGCAAATGAGAGGGTCTACACCTTTCAGAAATAGGTCGTCCTCATAAGGTTCCGGTATGAGAGGTCTATCATCCACAACCTTCGAGTAATGGTTTGGATTGGTTTCACTTCTAGTGAATCTCAGCTTTATCTGACAACTGTAAATCCTCTCATACTATGCTCGAGGGGTTTTTCTTCAAGCCATAGAGGGATTTCTTCCACCTGCATACGTGAGGTTCCTGATCATCAATCTCAAACCCCTCAGGTTGTTCCACACCAGTGGACCTGCTATAAGAGGGTAATGGTCCCCTTGTAAGATTTTCCTTTGGTACATCTCAGACATGTACTTTCATGCTCTTTTTGAATTCAGACATCCCTATCACCATCTGAATCACTGACCTTCGGCGCTATGTGTCAATGGACATGGTCCCTAGTGGACTTCCTGCAACTTGATACAACCTTGAACTCAAAAACATTTTTGAAAATTATATTTTCAAACACGTACCTTTCCATCGATGACTGCCACCTTGAAACTTTTGACTTCCATTGCTGAAATGGACACCAAGTTCTTCTTACGATCAGGTACATAAAAGAGATTATGTAAATGAATTGAGTTATCCTCATTTAATATAGGGATAACATTCCCTACACCCTTTCTGGGATAGGTGGCATCAAATTCAAGTATAATCCTGCGATTGTTTCCATCTCTACCAAATTAGAAAGTGCATCCATCTATCTGATGAAGTGCCTTGAAGCACTACAATCAATAAGATATATTCCCAAAGAATATGAAGGAGAGGGCCAATACAAGATAACGCTTCTTTATCTTATCAGAAACAACATTTGATTCTTCATACGTGGGGTTCCTTGCTTTCTTTGAAGAGTTGACCATTTCCTTGATGACCTGCATTACTTGTCATTCCTTTGATCATTGAAGATGTCCCTGGAATGATTGTTATCTTCATCAAGGGATGTGTCTCTACCATTCGGACACTCCTTTGCACAATGGCCGAACTTATTGCAACCAAGGCATCCGCCTTTCCTTCCACCCTTAGATCCGAAGTTACCAATGAAGTGGTCTTTAGGTAGGCCATTAGAAACTTCTACCGCGCCATTATGATAATATCCTCTGCTTTGACTTCACCCGTGGTGAATTTGAAGAGGGATGAGGAATCCACTATCATTTTTTCCTTTCCCAACTATCTTCGGTGATTGTTCTTTCACTCTTGCTTGGGCATTATCTTCACCTCAGCTCTGATACCATGTTAATTTTAGGTATGTTCTATGCTTAAAGCAATTTATTTCAATTTTCACAGTTAGCAATCACATCATCATTAAAGTAAATTGCAGATAGAACATAAACATAAATCGCAGAAGACAAGCCAAGACAAGAGGACACAAGATGTGGCACTAGCGAGGGACAAACCCCAATGTGGGGAAACCCTTGATCAATTCTTCTTTTATGTTCTTCAATAGTTCAGCACAGAGAGAGATAAAGTACAATGATTTAAAGTCAATAATTGACTTGCCAAATAGGAGATCAGACATTAGAGATCTTCACCATGAAGGTGACATAATGAGGTTGCATATCTAATACCAAGGACTGAAGATATGCAAGAGATGAAAAACTTAGTCAATTACCCAGATTATTGAAGCTTTCCTTCGATAAGACTCTCCTTCCTTTGCTGCTTCATTGATCATGTCAAGGCTGCTAATTTGGTACCTTTCATATGTAGCAAGGACTAGTGCATTTCATGGCAGACCTAGTCATTGGTTAGGGCACAAACTTTAAGAGCCACATACCCCATAGTTTACCTAAATACTATGGCTAGCCTTCATACAATCCTCCAATGATACGCTATCTTATAGAACTTCTTACCTTATGAACACAACTCCTAAAAAGATCTCCAAATATTGGCTATGGCCTGCGGCCTAGCCCAGTAGTGGACTACAACTTAGGTTCCTTCAAACAATGATTCAAACAACCTTTACATGGCAGCCTCAAGCTCCTCCTTATAGCAGATTCTCCTTCCCTTTAAATTGAGCTTAGGAACAATTCTAACATTCCCAAACAGCCTTACTGTCACCTATAGCAATGTAACATTATCATTGATCCTTCATGCTGTAATATAGTTACCCTTGCTGCGTTTTAGATTCACTTTCCTGCTGCATCTAAGGGTCCTTTCATATTGTGATAAGGTCTCCTTTAACTACGACCTTCCTCCTTCATTTGCTGCTCATTAGCACCTCTCTAGTTGCAACCAAGATGACCTCCTTTAGGACTGTGACTAGGCCAGCACTATCCCTACTTTGACAGCAGATTAGGGCACACCTAAACTGCATCTTAAACTCCTTGTTTGGATTGTGGTTAAAGGCACAACTTGACAACTGCTTGAGACCTCCATTTTTGGTGGTTGGAACCTCCTTCTTTGACTGCAGCTAAGGTAGATTATGACAGTGAATAAGGAGTCTCTTTCTTGCTGCATATAGGGTCAATAGACAGCGGATTCAGGCCTCATTTAGGGCCCATATTAGCCCTCCTTTCATCTGTGGATTGAGCCTCTTGAGACACCATATAGGGGATCATCCTTACTGCAGCTAGGACATCATCTACTATGGCTAGGGCATCAACTACTGTGGCTAGGGCATCATCTACTTAGCCCAGTGTACTCTTAGTGTCTCTCCACCAAAAACCCAAAGACATGGATAGGAGGAGATCACATGAAGAGTGTGTCTCTCAAATGACTTCAAGTCCTCTCTTATTTATACTAAAATGTAGAAGATGAATAGACATGACTATTGGGCTTCTGAGCCTACATAAGTTGCTGGTTGAATTGACAATTTGTCTTATAACACAAATAAATTCATAACTCCATGAATACTTATCAGAATCGGATGATCTTTAGATCAATCCTACACCTCTTGATGAGAGGGATCCAAGAAAAATATCAGCTGTCATAAATAAGATGACCCACATGGAGTTTGGCCCTAGTTTCCAATTTTAATTGGCCAATACTGCCCTTTGCTGTGGATTGTAGCATGAGTGGCATTTCCTGATCAATTCTGGGCAACTGTGGGTTTTAGGGAAGATATATAAAGGCAAATTAGTGTCCCAAAGGCCTATGTCATCTACTTCATCCACAAATTTATCCTCCCACCAACTATATATGTTAAATAAATCAAACTATGAGAGTGTTTCATGTATCTTAAAATCCCCGTCTACAGTGGTATGTGATCCAAATCCAATGGTGGATGGACCATTGGGTTAAATACCTCCTGTTCTTTCTTCTTGGGTGCCACAACTGTCTTCTGTAAAAACCTTTGAAAACAGAATTGTGTTGAATTTTAAGTAGACCTACAACAGAAAGGGGATGAGGAGAAATGGGAATTCAGTGAGGGAGAAAGAAAAGGGATGAATTGGTAGTGGGATTTGAGAAGGGGAATTCTCTATAATTGCATAAAAATGGAGCTTTCTACAACTGTAATGTTGTTTCAGTATGTTTACTATATTCTCTGTGTATGCATGAATGAAATTTAATTGTACCTGTAAACAACGAGATCACATAAGAATTTGTAAATGGATATGAGATGGTACATTTGTAGATTTTTGAGGTGTTTGCCATCAGCTTGGCTTGACTTGGTGCAGGTCCATTGGCTAATGGTCCAACCAATTGAATGCACAATGATAGGAATGGAGGTTATAGGTAGATGGGACGGGATGGCATCATGAGATGGCGGGAGTGTTAAACGGTTAAAATGGGATAGTGGTTTAGTTCAAGGCATAAACCATTTTTCGAGGGGCCCTGGGAGTGGTAAGCGGTATGAGAGGGGGCGTGTGAAATACTGAGAGCATAACACATCAGTGGTTTGAAACCACTGATTTTGGACCTCTCTTCCACCCCCCCAAGGATTAACTTTCAGAGGGTGAGGGGGGGACCAGAAATGCATATTGACCGTCAGATCATATGGAGTGAGCAAAGATTAGGTGAGAGATGGTGGCGAGTAAGGTTGGATGTGACGGGTAAGTGAGTGGTGGTGTAGGAAAATAAATGGGGGGTGGACTATAGGGATATAGGGTATAGAATAAGGTTAGGGAAAATGATATAAGTCCTTTTCCCCCTTTTTGATTTTTTTTTTCCTGACATTAGGAAAAATACATTGAGGTATATTATCAAACCTTAAAGAGATTATCATGTCCTTTTTCCTTTTGAAATTTTTGTCAATCTACCTACCCTTATTTTCTAATCTAGCATTTTTATTTATTTATTTGCAGGGTGCATTTGGAATTGCAAACCTATTCACTTTTTCTTTCATTTCTAACTTACTCTATCACTTATTTCTCCCATTGGTCCAGATTAAATAATTGAACCAATTTTATTTCTACCTAGCTACTAATTTGCTAAGATTAAACTGTTTGGTAGATCTTTATTTTCTACCCTATCAATAGAAATTGAAATTTGTTCAATCATGCTTAAACTATATGATTTGAACAAACTTTGAGGTTTTATTTTTCTTCTTATTTTTCTATTTTGTTCCTTTTCTTCCTTTTTATATACCCTCTTTTCATTTATTTTCTTTTCTCTTTTTTTGTGACATCAATTAAATATTGGAATCTGTGAACAATTTGAAATCGGCAAACTGTGAAATATTCAATCAACTTGAGATCCTATAAATTGTAGGACCCTAACACAAGTCACGACCCTGGGAAGTTAGCTGCCAAAATAACCCCAATGGGGCCCATAAACTCTTGGTGTTACATCTCCTCGGGTTAGTGCTTTGGTTGTTTAGGGTTTTCTCTTATTGTTCAATAACAAAAAGGCCCTTGAGCCTCATTGTAACATAGTTCAGAGGCATGTAGCCACCACATTTCTTCTCAGAGATAAGCTACCATCGCCGAGCTAGTCTTATTTCCATACTGTTTGTAAGCATATTTGATTATTTGATATTAATCAAAGGAAGTGTTATTTCTGCTGCATCTCTATATTTATGGTTATATCTATAATTTGTTGAGTTCTTGTTTAAATTCAGATCAGTGGTATCAGAGCGGGCTGCTCTTTCTATGTTTTTATTTGCATGTCCCCAACTAGGTAGGGATATAAGGAGTTAGGTCTTGAACTGGTTGAACCTTTGCAAGACCAGCCTCACAAAACCTGACGGTCTCCCATGGCAGATGAAAAGAAATATGAGTGGGTAGAGGATCCTATAAAAATATTTCTCGAAGAATCCCTCGAGCAACAAAGGAATGCGATGATAGACAACTTTTCCCAGATCCTTCAACGACTACACATGTGCGATGCATCTGCTTCCAACAGCTAGTATGGGAACAACTAACCCTTTAAGTTACAAGTTAACTTTGAAATCCCCATATTCGAGGGTCAAGTAGATGTAGACACTGTAGATAAATGATTGAATTTGCTGGAAGGATATTTTTCTGTTCATGATTTTTCTAGTTGAGAAAAGATTACTTTTGCTCTTCTCAAAGCCGCACTCCACATCAAGGACTCGTGGGAAACCTATTGTGAACAAAAGTATGAAAGTAAGAACTTACTGTTTTCAGCTGATCCCACTTGGAATTTATTCCAGGATGCCATCAAGGAGCAGTACTACCCTGTTAGGAGCTACAAGGAAAAATGCATAAAGTGGTTGATGCTACGGCAGGGAAGGCACCAAGATGTATCAAATTTTACCAATGTTTTTCATACCCTTCGCATGAAGTTGGTATCAAGGATTCTAAGAAACATTTGGTACTAAAGTACCATGGTTTCCTATATAGATACATCTAGGATGAGATGGAGTTCCTAGACACCTCCTTCCTTAGCACAACGTACTGATACGCTGTCAAGATCGAGCATAAGTTTAAACAGAAGAAGCGACACTTTGGATCCACAAATTCGATGAAAGGGAAGGGCTTCTTGAAATCACAAAACCAAGGAAAAAGCCAAGATGTGTGACCCAAGACAACCCATCGAAGCTGCAAGAAAATAAAACCAACACAAAGTCAAAGATAGACATAAGAAAGTGGTGTGAGTTCCAAAAAAGCCCCACTCACAACAAAAGTTAGTGTCGGGCCAAGCAATCGCTGGTGGCCGAGTTGAAGGCTTCAGAATCGGATGCATTTTTCGATCATGAGTCAGAACGTGACAAGAGGAATGGCAAAGGGAAGAAGATGATTGATGTGGGGCCTAGAACCACTGTTTCCACAACCAAAATCCAAAAGAATGAGCCCGAAGATCCAGAGGAGGGGGAGCGCCTTTTCCACTCACAAATGTGAGTGAAGGGTTCGTTGTTGCAATTCATTGTTGACAATTGGATCCAGAAGAACCTCATTTCAGTAGAGATCGTGAAGCGGCTTGGACTACTAAACATACCACACCCATAACCATACATCATCAGGCGGCTTCACCAAGGATGAGATCTCTAGGTCCTCTAGGAGTGTCACCTTCCCTACAACATCAAGCCCTTCACAGACGATGTATTGTGTTATGTTACACCTCTTGATGTTTGTGTTGTATTATTAGGCCAACCATACTTGTGGAAGAGACATGATGTGTATGAGTCAAGGCCTTGCGTTGTTATTATTTCTTTGGGTAATTCATTATACAGGATACCGAGGTAGCCCCACCTACTACCACCTCTTTGGTTTCTACTAAGAAATGACGTAAGATCATCTCCCAGACTAGGAAATTCATTTTCTTTCTAGTTTGCTCTCAAAGTAAGGGGAATATCGTAGCCACAACCATGGTCCCTAGGAAGGCTTCCTCCAAGCAGTAGAAGCAGGTGGATAGGGTCATGAAAGAATATGGGAACATCTTCTCCTCACCCACAGGGGTACCGTTGCACTATCAGGTCAAGCATTCATTCGATCTGACTCCCAGAGAATCTCTACCCAATGGAAAAAGATATTTTTGATCCATTCTAGAAAATGATAAGTACAAGCAGCGACATGATCAACATCGGGTGTCACACAAGTTTTAGGTGGACAACAAAGTCTGGTTGCATCTTCAGAAAGAACGCCTTACAAAAGCCCATCAGATGTTCAGGCCACTCCGATATGGTCCTTACACCATTGCCAAGCTTGTGGGAAACAATGATTTGGAGCAAAACATTCCCCCATTACTTGGCTTTCACCCAGTGTTCAATGTGGACCAACCTCGACCATGCTTCCCACTATTATTGGACACATCAGAGATTGTAGAACAACTCGTCAGGGACTAAGTTCAATAGAAGTTTCCCCATCTCATGGAGGCACTCAACGCAATGGGGACCATTACTTCCTAAGGGGGGAGGAATGATCCAAGTGGATATTGGTGGCCACCCACCAATTCCACTTGGACCCCCACCATTGTTTCTTTCAGTTTTTTAGTTTCCTTAATTGTAGCAAAATTTACTATTTTTAACAGTTTTTCAGGTCCTAAACTTCTAGAGCCATTTTGAGGCCCTAAATGACATTGTTTTGGCAAGCTACCGCCAATGACCTAGTTATGTCATGTTTTTCATCATATCCCTCTGAGAGATGTTTCCAATAGGATATCATGCGCGTCAAATAGAGGTAATATGACCAAGTCAAGACCCCAGGAACTTGGCTGCCCAACTAACCCCAATGGGGTCAATAAACTCTTGGTGGTACATCTCCTCGAGATAGTGTTTTGGTTGTTTAGGGTTTTCTCTTATTGTTCAATAATAAAAAGGCCCTTGAGCCTCATTGTAACGTAGTTCATAAGCATGTAGCCACCACATCTCTTCTTAGAGATAAGCTACCATATTCGAGCTAGTCTCATTTCCATAATGTTTGTAGGCATATTTCATTATTTGATATTAATGAAAGGAGGTGTTATTTCTTCTGCATCTCTTTATTTATGGTTATATCTGTAATTTTTTGCATTCATGTTTAAATTCAGATAAGTGGTATTAGAGTGGCCTACTCTTTCTTTGTTTTTCTTTGCATGTCCCAAACAAGGTTAGGATATAAGGATTTAGGGCTTGAACAGGTTAAACCTTTGCAAGACCAACCTCGCAAAACCTGACAGCCACCCATGGCGAATGAAAATAAAGATGAGGGGGCATGAGATCCTATCAAAATATTGCTCGAAGAAGCCCTCGAGTGACAAAGGAACATGATGATGGACAAAGTTTCCCAAATTCTTCAACGGCTACCTAGGGGCGACGCATCTGCTTCCAATAGCTACTCTGGAAATGCCTCACCCTTTAAGGTACAAGTTAACTTTGAAATCCCCATATTCGAGGGTTAAATAGATGCGAATGCAATAGATAAATGGTTGAATCCACTAGAAGGATATTTTCCTGTTCATGATTTTTCCAGCCGAGAAAAGATTACATTTGTTCTTCTCAAAGCCGCCCCCCATGTCAAGGATTGGTGGGAAACCTATCATGAATAGAAGGATGAAAGTATGAACTCACTGTTTTCAACCACTCCCACTTGGAATTCATTTCGAGACACAATTAAGGATTAGTACTACCGTGTTGGGAGCTACGAGGACAAATACATAAAGTGGACCACAATGTGACAGGGAAGGGACCAAGACGTGTTGGAGTTTACCGATGTTTTTCATACCCTTCGCAAAAAGTTGGGTATCAAGGATTTTGATAACAATTTGGTACTCAAGTACCATGGCTGCCTACATAGGTACATCCAGGATGAGATGGAGTTCCTGGACACCTCCTCACTCGACACGATGTACCGATACATTGTCAAGATTGAGCAGAAGTTTAAACAGAAGAAGCGAGACTTTGGATCCATGAAACTGAAGTAAGGGAAATGCTTCCCCAAACCATAGAACCAAGGACAAAGCCAAGATGGTGTGACCCAAGACAACCCATTGAAGCTACAAGAAAAGAACACCACCTCGAAGTCAAAGAATGACACAGGAAAGTGGTGTGAGTTCCATAAGAGCCCCACTCAAAACATAAGTGAGTGTCGAGCTAAGCAGTTACTGGTGGCCGAGTTGAAGGCCTTAGAATCAGATGCATGTTCCGACCCTGAGTCAGAACCTGACAAGAGGAATGGAAAAGGGAAGCAAATCATTGATGCAGAGCCTAGTGCCACTATTGCCACTACTAAGATCTAGAAGAATGAGCCCAAAAGATCCAAAGGAGGGGGAGCGTATTTTCCACTCACAAATGTGGGTGAAGGGTTCGCCGTTGCAATTCATTGTTGACACTGGGAGCCAAAAGAACCTCATTTCAGTAGAGGTTGTGAAGCAGCTGGAACTATTGACCATACCACACCCACAACCGTATAGCATTAGGTGGCTTCACCAAGGAAGAGATCTTCGAGTCCGCTAGCAGTGCCACCTTCCCTACAACATCAAGCCTTTCACAGATGAGGTATTGTGTGATGTTGCACCTCTTGATGTTTGTGATGTATTATTAGGCCAACCATACTTGCAGAAGTGACATGCTATGTATGAGTTAAGGCCTCACATTGTTATTATTTATTTGGGTAATTCATTATACAAGATACCGAAGGTAGCCCCACCTACCACCACCTCTTTGATCTTTGCTAAGAAATGCAGTAAGATCATCTCCCAAACTAGGAAATTCATTTTCTTTCTGGTTCACTCTCAAAGTAAGGGGAAGATCATAGCCACAACCATGGCCACCGGGAAGGGTTCCTCCAAGCAGTAGAATCAGGTGGATATGATCATGAAAGAATACAGGAACATCTTCTCCTCACCAACATGGGTACCATTGCACTCTCAAGTCAAGTATTCGTTCGATATGACTCCCGGAGCACCTCTACTCAACGGGCTGATATAGTGCTGCTCCATTCTAGAAAAAGCCAAGTACAGGTAGTGACCTGAACAACATCGGGTGCCACACAAGTTTCAGGTGGATGATAAGTTCTTGTTGCATCTGCAGAAAGAACGCCTTGCGAAAGCCCATTGGAAGTTCAGACCATTGTAACATGGTCCTTACACCATTACCAAGGCTGTGGGAAACAATGCTTTGGAGCACAACATTCCCACATTCCTTAGCTTGCACCGAGTGTTCAATGTGACCACCCTCAACTATGCTTCCCACCATTAAAGGACACATCAAATATTGCAGAACAACTCACCAGGAACCAAGTTCAGCAGAAGTTTCCCCATCTCATGGAGGCACTCAACGCAATGGGGACCATTGCTTCCTAAGGTAGGAGTAATTATCGAGGTGGATATTGGTGGACACCCACCAATTCCACTTGGACCCCCACCATTGTTTCTTTCAGTTTTTCAGTTTCCTTAATTGTAGCACAATTTACTATTTTTAGCAGTTTTTTAGGTCCTAAACTTATGGAGCCATTTTGAGTTCCTAAACAATGTTTTTTTGGCAATATACTGCTAGTGACTTTTTATAAGTCATTTTTATCATCGTAGTCCTCAAAGAGATATTTCCAATTGGATATCATGCGCATCAAGTGGAGATACTATGACTAAGTCACGACCCCAGGAGGTTGGCCGCCCAACTAACCCCAACGGGGCCCTTAAGCTCTTAGTGTTACATCTCCTCGGGTTAGGGTTTTGGTTGTTTAGGGTTTTCTCTTATTGTTCAATAATAAAAAGGCCCTTGAGCCTCATTGTAACACAGTTCAGAGGCATGTATCCACCACATCTCTTCTTAGAGATAAGCTACCATCACTGAGCTAGTCTCATTTCCATATTGTTTGTAAGCATATTTCATTATTTCATATTAATCAAAAGAAGTGTTATTTCTGCTAAATCTCTATATTTATAGTTATATCTATAATTTGTAGCATTCCTGTTTAAATTCAGATTAGTGGTATCAGAGCGATCTGCTCTTTCTTTGTTTTTCTTTGCATGTCCCCAACGAGGTCAGGATATAAGGATTTAGGGCTTGAACTAGTTAGGGATATAAGGAGTTAGGGCCTACCATGGTGGATGAAAAGAAAGATAAGGGGCCAGGATATCCTATCAAAATATTGCTTGAAGAAGCCCTCGAGCGACAAAGGATAGTGATGATGGACAACTTTTCCAAGATCCTTCAGTGCTTACCCACGCGAAAGACATCTGCTTCCAACAGCTACTCTGGAAACGCCTCACCCTTTAAGGTACAAGTTAACTTTGAAATCCCATATTCGAGGGTCAAATAGATGTAGATGCCATAGATAAATGGTTGAATCTACTAGAAGGATATTTTTCTATTCATAATTTTTCCAGCTGAGAAAATATTACTTTTTCTCTTCTCAAAACCACCCCCATGTCAAGGATTGGTGGGATAACTATTGTGAACAGAAGGATGAAAGTACGAACTCACTATTTTCATCTGCTCCCACTTGAAATTCATGCTGGGACACCATCAAGGAGCAGTACTACCTTGTCAGGAGCTATGAGGAAAAATACATAAAGTGGACCATGCTGCAGCAGGGAAGGGGCCAAGATGTGTCAGAGTTTACTAATGTTTTTCATACCCTTTGCACGAAGTTGGGTATTAAGGATTCTAAGAAAAATTTGGTACTCAAGTATTGCAGCTTCCTACATAGATACATCTAGGACGAGATGGAGTTCCTAGACACCTCATCACTTGGCACTACCTACCGATATGCTATCAAGATTGAGAAGAAGTTTAAATAGAAGAAGTGAGACTTTGGATCCACAAATCTGAAGCAAGGGAAAGGCTTCCCCAAACCACATAACCAAGGAAAAAGCCAAGATGGTGTGACCCAAGACAACTCGTTGAAGATGCAAGAAAATAACACCACCATGAAGTCAAAGAAGGACATTGGAAAGTGTTGTAAGTTCCACAAGAGCCCCACTCATAGCGCAAGTGAGTGTCGGGCCAAGTAGTTGCTGGTGGCCGAGTTGAAGGCTTCAGAATCAGATGCATGTTCCAACCTTGAATCAGAACTCGCCAAGAGGAATGGTAAAGGGAAGAAGATCATTGATGCGGAACCCAACGCAACTTTTTACATTGCCAAGATCTAGAAGAATGAACACGAAGATCTAGAATAGGGGGTGCCTTTTCCACTCATAAATGTGGGTGAAGGGTTCATTGCTGCAATTCATTGTTGAGAGTGGGAGCCAAAAGAACCTCATTTTAGTAGAGGTCTTGAAGCATCTAGGACTACCAACCATACCACACCCGCAACTGTACAACATTGGGTGGCTTCACCAAGGATGAGATCTCCAAGTCCGCCAGTAGTGCTATCTTCCATACAACATCAAGACCTTCACAGATGAGGTATTGTGGGATGTTGCACCCCTTGATGTTTGTGATGTATTATTAGGTTAACCATACTTGTGGAAGCAACATGCTATGCATGTGTCAAGGCCTCGCGATGTTATTATTTATTTGGGTAATTCATTATATAGGATACCGGAGGTAGCCCCACCTACCGCCACCTCTTTAATCTCTGCTAAGAAATGTAGTAAGATCATCTCTCAGACTAGGAAAGTCATTTTCTTTTTGGTTCACTCTCAATGTAAGGGGAAAATCGTAGCCACATCCATGGCCCTTGGGAAGGGTTCCTCCAAGTAGTAGAAGCAGGTAGATACGATCATGAAATAATATAGGAACATCTTCTCCTCATCCACAGGGGTACCGTTGCACTGTCAGGTCAAGCATTTGTTCAATGTTACTCCCGGAGAATCTCTACCCAATGGGATGATATATAACCTCTCCATTAAGTAAAATGGCAAGTACAATTAACAAAATCATCAACATCGTGTGCCACACAAGTTTCATGTGGATGACAAAGTCTGGTTGCATCTACAGAAAGAACACCTTAAAAAAGCCCATAAAAGTTGAGACCACTCCGATATGGTCCTTACACCATTACCAAGGTTGTGGGAAACAATGATTTGGAGCACAAAATTCCTCCATTTCTTGGCTTGCACTGAGTTTTCAATGTGGATTACCCTCGACCATGCTTCAGACCATTACTGGACACATTAGAGATTGCAGAACAACTCTCTAGGGACCAAGTTTAGCAAAAGTTTCCCCATCTCATGGAGGCACTCAACGCAATGGGTAACATTGCTTCTTAAGGGGGGGG
>APFE031420294.1:0-53597 GCA_000404065.3 Pinus taeda | reverse complement strand
GGGAAGTTGGCTGCCCAACTAACCCCAATGGGGTCCATAAACTCTTGGTGTTACATCTCCTCGGGTTAGGGTTTTGGTTGTTTAGGGTTTTCTCTTATTGTTCAATAATAAAAAGGCCCTTGAGCCTCATTGTATCATAGTTCAGAGGCATGTAGCCACCACATCTCTTCTTAGAGATAATCTACCATTGTCTAGCTAGTCTCATTTACATACTATTTCTATTATTTCTTTGGGTAATTCACTATACAGGATATTGGAGGTAGCCCCACCTATGGCCACCTATTCGATCTCTGCTAAGAAATGTAGTAAGATCATTTCCCAAATTGGGAAATTCATTTTCTTTTTGATTCACTCTCAAAGTAAGGGGAAGATCGTAGCCACAACCATGGCCCTTGGGAAGGGTTCCTCCAAGCAGCAGAAGCAGGTGGATACGATCATGAATGAATATTTGAACATCTTCTCCTCACCCACAGGGGTACCATTGCAATGTCAGCTAAAGCATTCGTTTGATCTGACTCCTAGAGAACCTCTACCCAACAGGCCGATATATCATCGCTCCATTATGGAAAATTCCAAGTACAAGCAGCGACATGATCAACATTGGGTGCCACACAAGTTTTAGGTGGACAACAAAGTCTAGTTGCATCTGCAGAAAGAACACCTTACAATAGGCCATCAAAAGTTTAGACCACTTTGATATGGCCCTTACACCATTACCAAGGCTGTGGAAAATAACTCTTTAGAGCATAGCATTCCCCCATTCTTTGGCTTTCATTGAGAGTTCAATGTGGACCGCCCTTGACCATGCTTCCCACCATTACTGGACACATCAGAGATTGCAAAACAACTAACCAGGGACCAAGTTTAGCAGAAGTTTCCCCATCTCATGGAGGCACTCAATGAAATGGGGACCATTCCTTCCTGGCGGGGAGAAATGATCCAGGGGGATATTGGTGGCCACTTGCCAATTCCACTTGGACACCCACCATTGTTTCTTTTAGTTTTTCAGTTTCAATAATTGTAGCACAATTTACTATATTTAGCACTTTTTTGGGTCCTAAACTTCCAGAGCCGTTTTGACACCCTAAATGACATTTTTTTGGCAATATACCGCCGACGGCCTGTAATAAGTCAATTCTTTTGTCGTAGTCCTTGGAGATATCTTTCCAGTAAGATATCATGTGTGTCAAACAGAGATAATATGACCAAGTCATGACCCTTGGAAATTGGCTCCCCAACTAACTCCAACGGGGCCCATAAACTCTTGGTGTTAGATCTCCTCAGGTTAGGGTTTTGGTTGTTTAGGGTTTTATCTTATTGTTCAATAATAAGAGGGCCCTTAAGCCTCATTGTAACGTAGTTCAGAGGAATGTTGCCACCAAATCTCTTCTCAGAGATAAGCTACCATTGCCGAGCTAGTCTCATTTCCATACTGTTTGTAAGCATAATTCATTATTTGATATTAATTAAAGGAAATGTTATTTTTGCTGCATCTCTCTATTTATGGTTATATTTGTAATTTGTTACATTCCTGTTTAAATTTGTATCAGTGGTATCAGAGTGGTCTGTTATTTCTCTGTTTTTCTTTGCATTTCCTCAATGAGGTCGGGATATAAGGAGTTAGGGCTTGAATTGGTCGAACCTGTGCAAGACCAGCCTCACAAAACCCGACAACCTCCCATGGAAAATGAAAAGAAGGAGGAGGGGGTAGGATATCCTATCAAAATCTTGCTCGAAGAATCCCTTGAGTGACAAAGGAACATGATGATGGACAACTTTGCCCAAATCCTTTAGCACCTACCCTCAAGCATCGCATCTACTTCCAAAAACTACTTTGGAAATGCCTCACCCTTTAACGTACAAGTTAAATTTGAAATCCCCATATTCGAGGGTCAAATTGACACAGACACCGTAGATAAATGTTTGAATCTGCTAGAAGGATATTTTTCTGTTCATGATTTTTCCAGCTGAGAAAATACTAGTTTTCTCTTCTCAAAGCTAACCCCCATGTCAAAGACTAGCGAGAAACCTATTATGAACATAAGGATGAAAGTACGAACTCACGGTTTTTAGCCACTCCCACTTGGAATTCATTCTGGGATTCCATCAAGGAGCAGTACTAACTTATTGGGAGCTACAAGGACAAATACATAAAGTGAACCACGCTATGGTAGGAAAGGGACCAAGATGTGTTGAAGTTTACCAATGTTTTTCATACCCTTTGCATGAAGTTGGGTATCAATGATTTTGAGAAACATTTGGTACTTAAGTACCGCGGTTGCCTACATAGATACATCCAGGACGAGATGGAGTTCCAAGACACCTCCTCGCCTACCACGATGTACCGATACACTGTCAAGAGTGAGAATAATTTTAAACAGAAGAAGTGAGACTTTGGATCTGCGAATCTGAAGAAAGGGAAAGGCTTCCCCAAACCACAGAACCAAGGAAAAAGCCAAGATGATGTGACCCAAGACAACCCATCGAATATGCAAGAAAATAACACCACCACGAAGTCAAAGAAGGACACAGGAAAGTGTTGTGAGTGCCACAAGATCCCCACTCACAACATAAGTGAGTGTCAGGCCAAGCAGTCGCTAGTGACCAAGTTGAAGGCTTCAGAATGAGATGCATGTTCCAACCCTGAGTCAGAACTTGACAAGAGGAATGGCAAAGGGAAGTAGATCATCGATGCGGAGCCTAGTGCCACTATTTCCATCGCTAAGATCCAGAATAATGAGCTTGAAGATTCAGAGGAGGGGGAGCATCTTTTCCACTCACAAATGTGGGTGAAGGGTTTGCCGCTACAATTTATTGTTGACAGTGGGAGCCAAAAGAACCTCATTTCAACATAGGTTGTGAAGAGAATGGGACTACCGACCATACCACACCCACAACCATACATCATCGGGTGGTGTCATCAAGGATGACATCTCTGAGTTCGCCAACAGTGCCACCTTCCCTACATCATCAAGCCCTTCACAGATGAAGTATTATGTGAAGTTTCACCTCTTGATGTTTGTGATGTATTATTAAGGAAACCATATTTGTAGAAGAGACATGTCGTTTATGAGTCAAGGCCTCACGTTGTTATTATTTATTTTGTTAATTCATTATAAATGATACCGGAGGTAGCCCCACGTACTGCCACCTCTTTGAACTCTATTAAGAAATGAAGTAAGATTATCTTCCAGACTAGGAAAATCATTTTCTTTCTGGTTCACTCTCAAAGTAAGGGGAACATCGTAGCCACAACCATCGCCCTCAGGAAAGATTCCTCCAGGTAGTAGAAGCAGGTGGATACAATCATGAAAGAATACAGGAACATCTTCTCATCACCCACAGGTGTACTGTTGCACTGTCACGTCAAGCGTTCGTTCGATCTGACTCCCAGAGCACCTCTACCCAATGGGCTGATATATTGCCTCTTCGTTATGGAAAATGCCAAGTACAAGTAGCAATATGATCAACATCAGGTGCCACACAAGTTTCAGGTGGATGACAAAGTCTGGTTGTATCTACAGAAAGAATGCCTTACAAAAGACCATTGGAGGTTCAGACCACTTTGATATGGTCCTTACACCATTACCTACGCTCTCGGAAACAATGCTTTGGAGAACAACATTCCCCCACTCCTTGTCTTGCAGTAATTTTTTAATTTGGAATGCCCTCGACCATGCTTCCCACCATTACTAGACACATCAGAGATTGCAAAACAGCGCACGAGGGACCAAGTTTAGTAGAAGTTTCCTCATCTCGTGGAGGCACTCAACGCAATGGGGACGATTGCTACCTAAGGGGGGAGGAATGATCCAGGTGGATATTGGTGTCCATCCACCAATTCCAGTTGGACCACCACCATTATTTATTTCAGTTTTTCAGTTTCCTTAATTGTAACACAATTTACTATTTTTAGTAGTTTTTTGGGTCCTAAACTTCTACAGCTGTTTTGAGGCCATAAATGACAGTTTTTTGGCAATATACTGCCATCAACTATTTTAATATTTTGTTTTTTGTCGTAGCCCTCAAAGAGATATTTCCAACAGGATGTCATGCACGTCAAATGGAGATAATATGACCAAGTCATGACCCTGGGAAGTTGGCAGCCCAACTAACCCCAACAGGGCCCATAAATTTTTGGTGTTACATCTCATCGAGTTAGGGTTTTGGTTGTTTAGGATTTTCTCTTATTGTTTAGTAATAAAAATTCCCTTGAGCCTCATTGTAATGTAGTTCAAAGGCATGTAACCACCACAACTCTTCTCAGAGATAAGTTATCTTTGCTAAGCTAGTCTCATTTCCATACTGTTTGTAAGCATATTTCATTATTTGATATTAATTAAAGGAAGTGTTATTTCTGTTACATCTCTATATTTATGGTTATATCTGTAATTTTTTGCGTTCCTGTTGAAATTTAGATCAGTGGTATCAGAGCGGTCTTCTCTTTTGCTGTTTTTGTTTGAATGTCCCCAACGAGGTTGGAATATAAGGAGTTATAGCTTGAACTGGTCGAAGTTTGGCAAGACCAGCCTCACAAAACCCGACGACATCCCATGGCAGATGAAAATAAAGATGAGGGAGCAAGAGATCCGATCAAAATCTTTCTCAAAGAAGCCCTCGAGTGACAAAGGAATGAGATGATGGATAACTTTTCCCAGATCCTTCAGCGGCTACCCAAGGGCGATGCATCTGCTTCCAATAACCTCTCTAGAAACACCTCACCCTTTAAGGTACAAGTTACCTTTGAAATCCCCATATTCGAGGGTCAAATAGATGTAGACGCCATAGATAAATTGTTGAATCTTCTAGAAGGATAATTTTCTATTCATGATTTTTCTAGCCAGTAAAAGATTATTTTTTCTCTTCTCGAAGTTGCCCCCCATGTCAAGGACTGGTGGGAAACCTATTGTGAACAGAAGGATGAAAGTATGAACTAACTATTTTTAGTCACTCCCACTTGGAATTCATTCTAGGATGCCATCAAGGAGCAGTACTACCCTGTCGGGAGCTACGAGGAAAAATACATAAAGTGGACCACATTGTGGTAGGGAAGGGACCAAGATGTGTTAGAGTTTACCAATGTTTTTCATACCCTTCACACGAAGTTGGGTATTAAGGATTCTGCGAAACATTTGGTACTCAAGTACTAAGACTGCCTACATAGATACATCCAGGATGAGATGGAGTTCTTGGACATTTCCTTGCTCAGCACGACGTACCGATACGCTGTAAATATTGAGTCGAAGTTTAAATAGAAGAAGCCAGACTTTAGATGCACATATATAAAGCAAGGGAAATGATTCCCCAAACCACAGAACCAAGGACAAAGCCAAGACAGTGTGAACCAGGACAACCTATCAAAGATGAAAGAAAATAACACCACCACGAAGTCAAAGAAGGACACAGGAAAGTGGTGTGAGTTCCACAAGAGCCCCACTCACAGCACAAGTGAGTGTTGGGCCAAGTAGTCGCTGGTGGCCGAGTTGAAGGCTTTAGAATCAGATGCATGTTCCAACCTTGAGTCAGAACCAAGCAAGATGAATGCAAAAGGGAAGCATATGATTGATGCCAAGACAAGTGCCATTGTTGCCACCGCCAAGATCCAAAAGAATGAGCCCAAAGATCCAGAGGAGGGGGAGCCCCTTTTCCATTCACAAATGTGGGTGAAGGGTTTGCCAATGCAATTCATTGTTGACAATGGGAGCAAAAGAACCTCATTTCAGTAGAGGTCATGAACTGGCTAGCACTACTGACCATACCACACCCACAACCGTAAAACATTAGGTGGCTTCACCAAGGACGAGATCTTCGAGTCCTCCAATAGTGTCGCCTTCCCTACAGCATTAAGCCCTTCAAAGATCAGGTATTGTGTGATGTTGCACATCTTGATGTTTATGATGTATTATTAGGCCAACCATACTTGTGGAAGTGACATGCTATTTATGAGTCAAGGCCTCACACTGTTATTATTTCTTTCGGTAATTCATTATATAAAATACTGGAGGTAGCCCCACTTACCACCACCTCTTTGATCTCTGCTAAGAAATGTAGTAAGATCATCTCCCAGACTAGGAAATTCATTGTCTTTCTGGTTCACTCTCAAAGTAAGGGGAAGATTGTAGCCACAACCATGGCACCTGGGAAGGGTTCCTCCAAGTAGTAGAAGCAGGTGGATATGGTCATGAAAGAAGATATTCTCCTCATGCATAGGGGTAATGTTGCAATGTCAGGTCAATCATTCATTCGCTCAGACACCCGGAGCACCGCTACCCAACAGGCCGATGTATTGCCACTCCTTTCTAGAAAATGCTAAGTACAAGTAGCGACATGATAAACATCGGGTGCCACACAATTTTTAGGTGGACGACAAAGTCTGGTTGCATCTACAGAAAGAACACCTTACAAAAGCCCATCAAAAGTTAAAACCACTCTGATATGGTCCTTACACCATTACCAAGGCCGTGGCAAATAATGCTTTAGAGCACAACATTCCCTCATTCCTTGGCTTGCACCAAGTGTTCAATGTGGACCCCCCTCGACCATGCTTCCCACCATTACTGGGCACATCAGAGATTGCAGAATAGCTAACCAGGGACCAAGTTCAACATAAGTTTCCCTATCTCATTGAGGCACTCAATGCAATGGGGACAATTGCTTCCTGAGGGGGGAGGAATGATCCAGTTGGATATTGGTGGACACCCACCAATTCCACTTGGAACCCCACCATTGCTTCTTTCAATTTTTCATTTTCCTTAATTGTAGCACAGTTTACTATTTTTAGTAGTTTTTTCAGGTCCTAAACTTCTAGAGCCGTTTTGAGGCCCTAAACGACGTTTTTTTGGCAATCTACCCCCAGTGACCTTTTATACATAATTTTTTTGTGATTGTCCTCAGAGATAGCTTTCCAACAGTATATCATGCGCACCAAACAGAGATAATATGACCAAGCCATGATCCCAGGAAGTTGACTGCCCAACTAACCCTAATGGGGCCCATAAACTCTTGGTGTTACATCTCCTCGGATTAGGGTTTTGGTTGTTTAGGGTTTTCTCTTATTGTTAAATAGTAAAAATTCCCTTGAGATTCATTGTAATGCAGTTCAGAGACATGTAGCCACCAAATATCTTCTCAGATATAAGCTACCTTCACCGAGCTAGTCTCATTTCCATACTGTTTGTAAGAATATTTCATTATATGATATTAATCAAAGGAAGTATTATTTGGTTGCATCTTTATATTTATGGTTATATCTATAATATGTTGTGTTGCTCTTTAAATTTGGATCAGTGGTTTAAGAGTGGTCTGCTCTTTCTCTTTTGTTTTTTGCATGTCCCCAACGAGGTCGGGATATAAGGAGTTAGAGCTTGAATTGGTTGAACCTTTGCAAGACTAGCCTCGTGAAACCCGACGGCCTCCCATGGCGAATGAAAAAAAATATGAGGGGGTAGGAGATCCTATCAAAATATTGCTCGAAAAGCCCTTGAGCGACAAAAGAATGTGATGATGGACAAATTTGCCCCGATCCGTCAGTGGCTACCCAGGGACGATGCATTTGCTTCTAATAGCTAGTCTCGAAACACCTCACCCTTTAAGTTACAGTTAACTTTGAAATCCCCATATTTGAGGGTTAAATAGATGCAGATGCCATAGATAAATGGTTGAATCTGCTAGAAGGATATTTTTCTGTTCATGATTTTTTGAGCAGAGAAAAGATTACTTTTTCTCTGTTCAAAGTCACCTGCCATGTAAAGGACTAGTGGGAAATCTATTGTGAACAGAAGCATGAAAGTATGAAATCACTGTTTTCAGCCGCTCCCACACGAAATTCATTCCTGGATGCCAACAAAGAGTAGTACTACCCTATCGGGAGCTACGAGAATAAATACATAAAGTGGATCATGGTGCGGTAGGGAAGGGACCAAGATGTGTCAAAGTTTACCAATGTTTTTCATACCCTTTGCACAAAGTTGGGTATCAAGGATTCTTAGAAAAATTTGGTACTCAAGTACCGTGGATGCCTAAATAGATATATCTAGGATAGGATGGAATTCTTGGACACCTCCTCACTCGGAATGACACACCGATATGCTGTCAAGATTGAACCTAAGTTTAAATAGAAGAAGCAAGACTTTGGATCCATGAATCTGAAGGAAGTGAAAGGCTTCCCCAAATCGCAAAACCAAGGACAAAGCGAAGACAGTGTGACCCAAGACAACCCGTTAAATTTTCATGAAGAGAACACCACCATGAAGTCAAAGAAGGACATAGGAAAATGGTGTGGGTTCCACAAGAGCCCCACTCATAGGTTCTCCATTGCAATTCATTATTGACAGTGGGAGCCAAAATAACCTCATTTTAGCAGAGGCCATGAAGTAGCTAAGACTACCAACCATACCAAACTCAAAACTATACAACATCGGCTGGCTTCACCAAGGACGCGATCTTCGAGTCCGCCAATAGTGCCACCTTCCCTACAGCATCAAGCCCTTCACAAATGAGTTATTGTGTGATGTTGCACCTCTTGATGTTTGTGATGTATTATTAGGCCAACCATACTTATGGAAGCAACATGCTATGTATGAGCCAAGGTCTCACGCTGTTATTATTTATTTGGGTAAATTCATTATACAAGATATCGGAGGTAGCCCCACCTACTTCCACCTCTTTGATCTATGCTAAGAAATGCAGTAAGATCATCTCCTAGACTAGGAAATTCATTTTCTTTCTGGTTCTTTCTCAAAGTAAGGGGAAGATCATAGCCACAACCATGGCCCTTGGGAAGGGTTCCTCCAAGAAATAGAAGATTGGTGGATATGGTCATGAAAGAATATAGGAACATCTTCTCCTCACCCATAGGGGTATCGTTGCACTGTTAGGTCAAGCATTTGTTCGATCTAACTCCTAAAGCACCTCTACCGAATGGGCTAATATATTGCTACTCTATTATGGAAAATGACAAGTATAAGCAGTGACATGATCAACATTGAGTGCCACACAAGTTTCATGTGGATGACAATGTCTGGTTGCATCTGCAGAAAGAACACCTTACAAAATCCCATCAGAAGTTGAGACTACTCTGATATGGTCCTTACACCATTACCAAGGTTGTGGGAAACAATGCTTTGGAGAACAACATTCCCCCATTTCTTGGCTTGCATCGAGTGTTCAATGTGGACCACCCTCGACCATGCTACCCACCATTACTAGACACATCAAAGGTTGCATAACAGATCACCAGGGACCAAGTTCAGTAGAAGTTTCCCCATCTCATGGAGGCACTCAACGCAATGGTGACCATTGCTTCTTAAGGGGGGAGGAATGATCCAGGTGGATATTGGTGGCCATCCACCAATTCCACTTGGACCCCCACCATTGTTTCTTTTAGTTTTTCAGTTTCCTTAATTTTAGCAAAGTTTACTATTTTTAGTAAGTTTTTGGGTCCTAAACTTTCGGAGCCATTTTGAGGCCCTAAACGATGTTTTTTTGGCAATCTACCACCAATGACTAATGAAGGTCAATTTTTTCATCGTAGTCCTTGGAGAGATATTTCCAACAAGATATCATGCATGTCAAATAGAGATAATATGACCAAGTCATGACCTCGGGAAGTTGGCTGCCTAACTAACCCAAATAGGGCCAATAAACTCTTGGTGTTACATCCTCAGGTTAGGGTTTTGGTCATTTAGGGTTTGCTGTTATTGTTCAATAAAAATGCCCTTGAGCCTCATTGTAACATAGTTCAGAGGTAGGTAGCCACCACATCTCTTCACAGTGATAAGTTACCATCACCAAGGTAGTCTCATTTCCATACTATTTGTAAGCATATTTAATTATTTGATATTAATAAAAGGAAGTGTTATTTTTGTTGCATATCTGTATTTATGGTTATATCTGTGATTTATTTCGTTCTTATTTAAATTCGGATCAGTGGTATCAAAGTTGTTTGCTATTTCTCTGTTTTTCCTTTCATGTCCCCAACGAGGTCAATTTATAAGGAGTTAGGGCTTGAACTGGTCGAGCCTTTGCATGACCAGCCTCGCAAAATCTGACGACCTCCCATGGTGGATGAGAAGAAAGATGAAGGGCTAGGAGATCCTATCAAAATCTTGCTCGAAGAAGCCCTCAAGCGACAAAGGAACACGATGATGGAGAAATTTGTCTAGATCCTTCAACGACCACCTAGAGGTGACGCATCTGCTTCCAACAGATACTATGGAAATGCCTCACGCTTTAAGGTACGCATTAACTTTGAAATCCCAACATTCAAGGGTCAAATAGATGTAGACACCATAGATAAATGGTTGAATCTGCTACAAGGATATTTTTTTGTTCATGATTTTTCTAGTCGAGAAAAGTTTACTTTTGCTCTTCTTAAAGTTGCCCCCCACGTCAAGGATTGGTGGGAAACCTATTGTGAACAGATGTATGAAAGTATGAACTCACTGTTTTCAGCCACTCCCACTTGGAATTCATTCCGTGAAGACATCAAGGAGTAGTACTACCCTATCGGGAGCTATGAGGACAAATACATAAAGTGGACCACACTATGGCAAGGAAGGGACCAAGATGTGTCAGAGTTTACCAATGTTTTTCATACTCTTTGCATGAAGTTGGGTATGTAGGATTCTAAGAAACATTTGGTACTCAAGTACTGTGGCTGCCTACATATATACATCTAGGACGATATGGAGTTCCTGGACACCTCCTCGCTCAACATGGCATACCGATATGATGTCAAGATCGAGCAAAAGTTTAAACTGAAGAAGCGAGTCCTTGTATCCATGAATCCGAAGCAAGGGGAAGGCTTCACCAAACCGCAGAACCAAGGACAAAGCCAAGACGTGTGACCCAAGACAACCCGTCAAATCTGCAAGAAAATAACACCACCATGAAGTCAAATAAGGACACAGGAAAGTGGTCTGAGTTCCACAAGAGCCCCACTCGTAGGACAAGTGAGTGTCGGGCCAAGAAGTCGCTGGTGGCCAAGTTGAAGGCTTCATAATTAGATGCATGTTCCGAACCTGAGTCAAAACTCGACATGAGGACTAGAAAAGGGAAGTATACCATTGATGCAGAGCCCAACACCACTTTTTCCACCACCAAGATCCAAAAGAATGAGCCCGAAGATCCAGAGGAGGGGGAACATCTTTTCCACTCACAAATGTGGGTGAAGGGTTCACCGTTGCAGTTCATTATTGATAGTGGGAGCCAAAATAACCTCATTTTGGCAGAGGTCATGAAGCAGTTGGTACTACCAACCATACCACACCCACAACCATACAACATTCGTTGGCTTCACCAAGTTTGAGATCTCCATGTCCACCAGTAGTGCCTCCTTCCCTATAGCATCAAGCCCTTCACCGATGAGGTATTGTGTGATGTTGCACCTCTTGATGTTTGTGATGTATTATTAGGCCAACCATACTTGTGGAAGCGACATTCTATGTATGAGTCAAGGCCTCGCGCTATTATTATTTCTTTGGGTAATTTGTTATACAGGATACCGGAGATAGCCCCACCTACCACCACCTCTTTGATCTCTGCTAAGAAATGTAGTAAGATCATCTCCCAGAATAGGAAATAAATTTTCTTTATGGTTATCTTTCAAAGTAAGGGGAAGATCATAGCCACAGCCATGGCCTCTGGGAAGGGCTTCCTCCAAGTAGCAGAAGCAAGTGGATACGGTCATGAAAGAATATAGGAACATCTTCTCCTCACCCATAGGGGTATCGTTGCACTGTTAGGTCAAGCATTCGTTTGATCTGACTTCTTGAGAACCTCTAACCAATGAGCTGATATATCACTGCTCCATTCTGGAAAATGCCAAGTACAAGTAGTGACATGATAAACATCTGGTTCCACACAAGTTTTAGGTGGACAACAAAGTTTGGTTGTATATGCAGAAAGAAAGCCTTACAAAAGCCCATCGGAAGTTCACACCACTCCAATATGGTCCTTACACCATTACCAAGGCTGTCAGAAATAATACTTTGGAGCACAACATTCCCCCATTTCTTGGCTTTCACTAAGTGTTCAATGTGGACCGCCCTCGACCATGCTTCCCACGATTATTGAACACATCAACAATTTCATAACAGCTCAATAGGGACGAAGTTTAGCAGAAGCTTCGCCATCTCATGGAGGCACTCAACGCAATGAGAACCATTTCTTACTAAGGGGGGAGGAATGATCCAGGTGGATATTGGTGCCCACCTGCCAATTCCACTTGGATCCCTCTCATTGTTTCTTTCAGTTTTTCAGTTTTCTTAATTGTAGCACAATTTACTATTTTTAGAAGTTTTTCAGGTCCTAAACTTCCGGAGCCATTTTGAGGCCCTAAACAACATTTTTTGGCAATATACCTCCAATGAATTTGAAAAAGTCATTCTTTTGTCGTATTCCTTAGAGAGATCTTTCCAACGGGATATCATGCGTGTCAAATGAAGATAATATGGCCAAGTCAAAACCCCGGGAAATTGGCTGCCCAACTAAACCCAGTGGGGCCCATGAACTCTTGGTGTTACATATCCTTGGGTTAGGGTTTTGGTTGTTTATGGTTTGCTCTTATTTTTCAGTAATAAAAATTATCTTGAGCCTCATTGTAACGTAGTTCAGAGGTAGGTAGCCACCACATCTCTTCTTAGAGACAAGCTACCATTACCGAGATAGTCTCATTTCCATACTGTTTATAAGCATATTTCATTATTTGATATTAATCAAAGGAAATGTTATTCCTACTGCATCTCTGTATTTATGGTTATATCTATAATTTTTTGTGTTCCTGTTTAAATTCAGATCAATGGTATCATAACGGTCTGCTATTTCTCTATTTTTCTTTGCATGTCCCCAATGAGGTTGGGATATAAGGAGTTAGGGCTTGAATTGGTCGAGCATTTGCATGACTAGCCTTGCAAAACCCGACGACCTCCCATGGTGGATGAAAATAAAGATGAGGGGGTAGAAGATCCTATCAAAATCTTGCTTGAAGAAGCCCTCGAGTGAAAAAAGAACATGATGATGGGCAACTTTGACAAGATCTTTCATCAATTACCTAGGGGCAATGCATCTGCTTCCAACAACTACTCTGGAAACGCCTCACCCTTTAAGGTACAAGTTAACTTTGAAATCCCAATATTCAATGGTCAAATAGATGTAGACGTTGTAGATAAATGGTTGAATCTGCTAGAAGGATATTTTTCTATTCATGATTTCTCTAGCCGAGAAAAGATTACTTTTGTGCTTCTCAAAGTCACCACACACGTCAAGGACTGGTGGGAAACCTATTGTGAGCAGAAGGATGAAAGTACGAAATCATTATTTCCAGCCACTCCCACTTGGAATTCATTCCAGGATGCCATCAAAGAGTAGTACTACCCTATCATGAGCTACTAGGACAAATGCATAAAGTGGACCATGCTGCGGGAGGGAAGGGACCAAGATGTGTCAGAGTTTACCAATGTTTTTCATACCCTTCACACGAAGTTGGGCATGAATGATTCTAAGAAACATTTGGTACTCAAGTACCATGGCTACCTACATATATACATCTAGGATGATATGGAGTTCCTGGACACCTCCTCACTCAGCATGGCGTACCGATATGCTGTCAAGATCGAGAAAAAAGTTTAAATTGAAGAAGCGAGTCTTTGGATCCGTGAATCCGAAGCAAGGTAAAGGCTTTCCCTAACCACAAAACCAAGGAAAAAGCCAAGATGGTGTGACCCAAGACAATCCGTCCAAGCTGCAAGAAAAGAACATGACCACTAAGTTAAATAAGGACACAGGAAAGTGATGTGAGTTCCACAAGATCCCCACTCACAACACAAGTGAGTGTCGGGCTAAGCAGTCATTGGTGGCTGAGTTGAAGGCTTCCGATCAAATGCATGTTCCGAACCTAAGCAAGAACTCAACAAGAGGAATGGAAAATGGAAGCAGATCATTGATGTGGAGCACAACGCCACTGTAGCCACCACCAATATCCAGAAGAATGAGCCCGAAGATCCAGAGGAGGGGGAGTGTCTTTTCCACTCACAAATGTGGGTAAAGGGTTCACCACTGCAATTCATTATTGATAGTGGGAGCCAAAAGAACCTCATTTCAGCAGAGGTCCTAAAGCAATTGGGACTACCAACCATACCACTTCTACAACCATACAACATCGAGTGGCTTCACCAAGGATGAGATCTTCGAGTCTGCCAGTAGTGCCACCTTACTTACAACATCAAGCCCTTCACAGATGAGGTATTGTGTGATGTTGCACCTCTTGATGTTTGTGATGTATTATAAGGCCAACCACACTTGTGGAAGCGACATGTTGTGTATGAGTCAAGGCCTCGCACTGTTATTATCTCTTTGGGTAATTCATTATACAGAATACCAGAGGTAGCCCCACCTACCACCACCTCTTTGATCTTTGCTAAGAAATGCAGTAAGATCATATCCTAGACTAGGAAATTCATTTTATTTCTAGTTTTCTCTCAAAGTAAGGGGAAGATCGTAGCCATAGACATAGTCCCCAAGAAGGGTTCCTCCAAGTAGTAGATGAAGGTGTATACGGTGATGAAAGAATACAGGAACATCTTCTTGTCACCCACAGGGGTACCGTTGTACTGTGAGGTCAAGCATTCGTTCAATCTGACTTGCAGAGCACCTATACCCAACGGGTCGATATATCACCACTCCATTATGGAAAATGCCAAGTACAAGGAGCAACATGATCAACATTGGGTGCCACACAAGTTTCAGGTGGATGACAAAGTTTGGTTGCATCTGCAGAAAGAACTCCTTACAAAAGGCCATCGGAAGTTCAGACGACTCTAATATGGTCCTTACACCATTACCAAGGTTGTGGGAAACAATGATTTAGAGCACAACATTCCCCCATTTCTTGGCTTGCATCAAGTGTTCAATGTGGACCGCCCTTGACCATGCTTCCCACCGTTACTAGACACATCAGAGATTGCAGAACAACTAACCATGGACTAGTTCAATAAAAGTTTCACCTTCTCATGGAGGCACTCAACGCAATGGGGACCATTACTTCCTAAGGGGGAAGAATGATCCAGTTGGATATTGGTCGCCACCTGCCAATTCCACTTGGATCCCCACCATTGTTTCTTTCAATTTTTTAGTTTCCTTAATTGTAGCACAATTTACAATTTTAGTAGTTTTTCGGGTCTTAAACTTCCAGAGCCATTTTGAGGCCCTAAACGACATTTTTTTGGAAATCTACTGCCAACAACTTTTGTAAGGTAACTTTTGGTTTTTTCATATTCCTCAGAGAGATATTTCCAATGGGATATCATGCACATCAAATGGAGATAATATGACCAAGTCACGACCCCGATAAGTTGGCTGCCCAAATAACCCCGACAGGGCCCCTAAACTCTTGGTGTTACATCTCCTCGGGTTAGGGTTTTGGTTATTTAGGGTTTGTTATTATTGTTCAATAATAAAAAGGCCCTTGAGCCTCATTGTAACATAGTTCAGAGGCATGTAACTGCCACATCTCTTCTCAGAGATAAGCTACCAGCGCTGAGCTAGTCTCATTTCCATACTGTTTGTAAGCATATTTCATTATTTGATATTAATCAAAGGAAGTGTTATTTCTATTGCATCTCTGTATTTATGGTTATATCTGTAATTTGTTGCGTTCTTGTTTAAATTCGGATGATATTATCCACTATGGAATGTCAATATAGTCTCTAAAGGAAAAAAAGGGGAAAACACTAAATTAGTTTACACATTCATGAACTAAGCAACTCTTTTTTTATTCCTCAAGTATTTGAGATGTGCACACATTAAAACATGATGAATATCAACAAGAACTACAATTTACAAAATTAGTGCCGAATTGATTCAAAAATATCACAACTTCACACAAGCTACCTAAGTTACATGTTTGCATATAAAATATTGAATGTGCTCATGTAGTGGTGGGCTTCTCCAAAGAATAGGGTAAGAAATAATCTAACAGAAGGAATGAAACTGAAATAAATTATTTTGATATTGAAAACTGAGTAAGATGGACTCAAGACCATTCAAATGGTCTTGAATGCTAGCCACAATATATGGATGTCGACCTTCCTCTTCCTCAACAAAAATTTCTAATAACATGATATTTTGATTTTTGTTGTCCTACTTAAAGGTTCAGATGTATTTCCATGTTCTCTAGGCACCCACATTGACACCATGGTTTGGGAGGACTAAACGTATTTATTAGGTAGGTTTAATTTAACAAAATTCATATAAAATTCCAGCATTTTGAATGGAATTATGACATAATGATAAGGGTTTCACATGGTGATCATAGGTGCAATAACCAAAGATGATGGGTGGCAAAATAAACTTAATGATTTATTAATGGAAATATTCCATAGTGAAATCCTCCTCATGAATATTTATCCTTATTGTTTCTCCCAAAGATTTTGTACACCTAAAATTAATTTTTTACAAAAGACAATGGCCTTATCTACAAAAAAACCCCAAGTCAACAACCACCTCAGATCTCATAAGACTATATAAATAAAGTATATTAGTTGAAGGAAGTAATATAGAGATGGTTCATGGCATTATTGAACCACAATAATAATAATATAACTGTAAATTACCTTTAATTGCCCATAATTGCTAGGACCAAAAACTCTCTTTATAACACAAAATTTAGAGTGGAATACCAAGCTTATTTTTCCTTAAGAGCACTAAATTGAAAACATATTAATGCTTGTTTTTCCAAATAATATTGCATTGTCTATTTTATGTCCTCATATGGTCATTTGATAATAGTAGCAAGATTTGGCCATATTGGCCTTTCTTTCAAAGAATAATGGTTGCATAGGGATACACAATATTTTCCATAGAGTACAAATACATTTTTGACTTTATAACTAACACAAACTACTTCTAGATTTTAAAAACACCCTAAAATTGGAAAAAAAACCTATAAATACCCACTAAATAAAAATGCAAAAGAAAAATGTTTGTTTTCTCTAATCCATTGTATGCTCCTAAGGTTGATATTCATCCAATACGTGTGATTCTACCACTGTTTTCTAAAATTCATCTGGAGAGAAACCTCATTGTGATTTTGGGCTACAGTTCTCTATTTTTATGGGTTTCATTTATGGGTTGCATTTTAGAAATATAGGTTGAATTTTTCACTTTCTTTCTAGAGTGTGTTTCTGGGCCTTTATCCACAACCTAGGTTGAGTATTTGGGTTTTGACTGTGAATTTATGAGGTGTCATTTTGAGCTATGTTTCATCCTTCAAGTTTAATGTTTCAAATTCCATCACCACGTAAACTTGATTCTTATATATCATAGCTACTGATGGTTATTGTTGTAGGAAGAAAGTTTTTGAAGTATACATCACAATTTCACCATGAGAATGTTCACATTGCGGATGGTTAATGTGGAAGGAAAGCAAGTACCTCAAGATATTGTTGAATCGTCTTGTGCTCAAAAACCTTGTGAAAGTCCTTGAGCTAATGCATGGGTCCTCTTTATGCTAGTCTCTTTGTGTGGCTTTGAGTGGGATACAAGCATGATGACTAAATCAGGGGAGAAATGATATCCTTGATCACTAATTTAATGTCTTGAGCTCAATCCATCCATTTCCTATTAGCAGTATCCTCGGTTGAATGAATCATAAGAGATGTGTCATGAGAAGCTCTTATTAGCATTGGGTGAAGGGTTCATCCATTTTTGTGGACAAGCAATGAGTAGAGAGTGACCAATAAGTGATTTTTCCTCTTTAAGGTGTCTAATCATTGTAGATTTTTTTTTTATGATCAATATCTTTTGTGAGAAAGGCTTGAACAACAAAGGTATTGGTGTGCTAATATAATTCTACCATCTAAAATTATCAAGTACTAAATTCTAGTTAAAAAGGGGGGATCATATGTGCGCATTGGCATGTTGCAGGCCATCAATTCACTAACTTCTTCTCTCATTCGATGGACTGTAGGTACAACCAAACATTTACCTGCCATATCTGTCTTTGTTGAGGGAGGGAAGTTCAAGTAGAGTGGAGGAAAGTTTGAGATATAGTACATATAATAAACAAATATCAACTAGAGGTGAGAAGATTAGAAGAAAATTCCGTAGATGAATGTAATTTTTTCTTGCTAAAGAGGGGTCATGTTCTTTTGATTTTAAGAGCATAGATGAAATTGAGGTGCCCTTTATGTACAAACATCTAGTGAAACAATGGGTACCCAAGGACCTTCCTCAAGTAAACATTGATTTTTGTCACAATGAGAGGATATAGCACATTTCTCCATCATCGTTACATGGTTTGGGGCTATTTTCCATAGATGGCATAAAGGTTTATTATGATGGATTAACTAAACTGATGGAGTATGTTGGGCCTATTAAAATTACAAAGATTGGATGTGGTTGGTCCAATATATGCAAGGTATGCAAAGATATGGAGTGGCTTCAAATTATATACAACTAAGATACAATGATAAAAATAAAGGAGCTTCTATATATATTTATGGAAGACCAAAAGCATCGAGGAATATTGCAGGGTTTATAAACAGTACACAACCCGAGACAACAAATAAGAAACCCAATTGCATATTTGAGAGACATGAAGGAAACCATGTATTCATATGCACAATAAAATTAGTAGCTACATGAGAAGAGTTTTTGATCAATTACAACTCTAATTGAATAGATACAAACATTTCTATTATAGGGGTGGTATGAAACCTCTCATTAACGATTCTATATTTTATTCTTATCATTCAAAAGAATATTTTTTTTTTTATGTAAATTTGTCACACTATTTTGAATTAGACATGCAATTTGTCACCTTCTCATCCTATTCCTTCTTCCTCTTCTGGTGAAAGTACAAGTACTAGTAGCGAGGAGCCTAAAACAAAGATGAGGAAGAACTAGAAGATGAAGAAAAAACAAGGGGGGAAACCTCCAAACTTTGCCATTCATGTTGGGGGCAAGCAATGGAAATATTTTAAGTTTGAAAAGAAAGTATGCATGTTAACATTTGCATCTAATGCTTGAATCAATTAAAAATATACATAAGATATAACTGGGGTTTGACCAAGGCTAAATATGGAAATGATATGGATGAAGTCCCATTTTTATCATGGACATACTATATTTTAGATTCTTTGATTATTGAATATTATTTGCATTGCCGAGTCACATTTTACAGGTTTTCATCTTGGGTTTTCATTAGAATGAAATTTATATGGAAAACGTCAATATGGTCAATCCATCTTTAAAGTCCTAAAAATATTTCTTATTTATAGTAAATATGGAAAGTAAGGATAATTATATTGATATCATGCATGAAATTAAATGATAATACTTTAGCATTATCCTCCTATGCATGTTTTCATTGATTGTACAAAGACCAAAATAAAAACATGGAGAGGATTGTGATGGAACATGTTTTTCTCCCCATCTTGTTTTTTTTAAAGAATTTATTTGCCAAAAAAAATCGTTTTCAAAAAAATTCCCACCCAATGGTGCCTCAAGGGATCTCACCAATGAGTGTTTTTTTTATAGTCACCTTATTTCTTTCTTTATTTAACAACAAATAATACAATTTAAAAGTAAAAAAAAAAGAGAGAGAATATATTTGAAAATTGTTGTTTCAGAAATGAATCCACAAATGCCATTTAAGTCAATGTTTCGAGTAAAAACAAGACTTGTCATCAAGACATGATTGTCGAGAGAAAGACGCAGATGAAAAATGAATAAATAGAGAAATAATAAGAAAGGAGGAAAAAAAGAAAAAGGAAGAAGGAATGAGCCAACAATCTTGAAAAGAAAGAAATATAAGAGTAAAAACAAAAATAAAATAGAATAATAAAGAAGATATAAAAGAAAAAAAGAAAAAAAAGAAAATAGAAATAGTAAAATTGAATTAAAAAACAAATAAAAAACAATAAACAAGAAAAAAAGAAAAAAGTAGAAAGTAATGATACAAATAAGAAAGGATAATTAAAACAAGGAAAAAAATAAATAAAACTAAAATAAATGAAATAAATCAAGGAAGAAGGAAGTAAAAAAATAAATATAAAAAAATAATAAAAAGTAAAGTAAAATAAAATAAAGATAATTAAAATTAAGGAGATAACTAAATAAATTAATAAATAATAAAAAAAGAAAGAGAACCCAATAATAATAAGTAAAAAATAAAAGTAACAGATTAAATAGAATAAGATAACAATAAAATAAAATAAAGAAATGAAATAAATAAAATAATAAATTAAAAATAAGGAAAGAAGAGAAAGAGAGGGAAGAATGGAGGGGAGAATAAAGAAGGAAATAAGTGGGAGAGGAAGAGAAGAAGGAACAAAAGGAGAATTAGGAAAAGAGGGGAAAGATGTTAAACATTAGAGAGTAAAGGAATCCAATTGTTACTAACCTCAAAACCCCCATCCTTATTTATATTGTTGGGAAGCTTGATGATCTCAAAAGCTTCTCTAAACCAGAGCTTGAAATAATGGTCTTCTTTCATGACGATTTCAGTATCTTCAAGGCACATGTGGTGTTTAGTTTTGGATGAATGCTCAACTAGGGAAGACGAGCGAATTCCTTCTTTCTTTATGTCTACCTGATGTTCCTTGAGTCTTATTTTGAATGAATGACCAATCTCTCCAATGTAGTATTTGCCACAAGAGAAGTTAATATTATAAACCCCTTTGCATTGGAAATGATCAACCTTATCCTTAACAGATCTCATTTTGTGACGGATGGTTTCCAAGGTCATGAATGATGTAGCAATACCTTCTCTTTTAAGGATTTTGGAAATTTTGTTAGTGGTTCCAGGAATGTATGGGAGGAATGCTTTCCCAACAGAGTGAGGAGAATTGGGAGAAGGGGGGCTCCTTATGGCTCTTCTGATAGCTCTACTAATTTCATACCTAATTCCTAATGCTTCCATCTTATTTTCTTGTGAGGAGGACATTGATAAAGGGAATGTAATTATTGTCCCCCAACTCCATGGTAAATTTGATATCTTTAGAAATCTTATTTACATTCTCTAAAAAATTGTTCATTTCTAATTTTCCATGGGGCCAATTAACATTAGTGTCATCTACATATCTTTTCCATCTTTTTGGTTTTAATGGGTAAGCGTTGATGGCCTTCTTCTCAAACATCTCCATGTAAAATTTGGCAACAATGTTCAAGGCTATGCAATAGTGATGAAGGTTCAATATTAAACCAAACATTTCATAGCAAGGTTAGAGCACGTTTTAGCATGATAAAATCATTTACTAGTGAACTACAAGGTTCTATAACACGAGGCAAGTTTTCTATTCTAGTGCTACAATAGTCTATAACAAAGTATATGAATCTTTTGCAATGTAAGAGAAGCACTAGTGTAGCTGTACGAGTATTTTGTAGCCTTTCCATAATCTTCCACAACAACCTCTAGTGTTTGATATAAGAGAAAAAGAAAGATGTATATGCAAAATTACAAAAAGATAAATATTAGGATGTAGTGGTTCTACAACCTATAAAATTTTTGTCTTCTAGAGTAATTTTTGTAGTGAAAAAAAAAAGCTATTTTTTGTAATAGATAATGGAAATGTGGCTTTTTTAAAAACATCTAAAATCACTGAAAACTATGTTCTTTGCAATTAAGGAAGCCATTAATGAAAATATAGCACAAATTTGGACACAATTGAAAAAATAATATATCTACAACCCCCCGATGAGTAATTGGTGTGTGAAAACATGAAAAAACAATCATGGAAAAACTTATCGCTTCTGAAGGTCTAATGACACCCCAAAGTTTTTACCATTGGCATTTATTTCTAATATTTTTTACCTTTTATGTTTTTGCCAAGAAATTCCAACTAGAACATTTGTTTTCTAACATCCCAGGGTCTAATGGCACCCCTAAAGAGTTTTCATCATTAAAGGTTTTTTCATAATGGAAAATGATACATATGCTAAAAATGTGGGTTCTGACCATTGAACAATACAATTAGAAAAATAAGTATCTTGAATAAAATCTAAAATAGACTAAAATAAATATCATAAATGACAAATAATTGTTGTGTTGTTATTATTGCTAAGAATACAATTGTGGCATTGTGCTTATGAAAGAACTAGTTCCATGGTCTATCCTTGAATTACCTCTTTATATTCTAGCATTGATGGCCATTCACATTCCTCCTCCATTTAGTTCCTTTTTCCTTAGGAGAGATAAAAATGGTTTTCTTTCAAGAATGCCAAGATAATCTCACCTATGTTTTGGACAATATTCCTAAATGATTATCATATTTTTGGAGAAAATACAAATGAAATTGATGATGAAGTTTGGTGGGTGTGTGGATGTGAGTTTTAGCTACCTGCTATCAAAATTTCATGGCCAATGAACATCATATGGTCGAGTTATCAAAAATTTATATCTATTGCCATTTTGCATTTTTGAGGGATAAATAAATGAATCTATGGCTAATGCTTTTGTAAGAATGCGTATATATGATGCGACTAACCAGATTCCAAATTTGGTGTTCATCTGATTTATTATGTATTTATTAAGACAAAAATATGAACCCAGTTTAAACTTGTTTAAAATTCTACATCAGATATAACTGGGGCTTGACCAAGGCTAAATTTGGAAGTTATATGGAAAGATCCCCCTTTTTGTCATAAGCATGTTGTCTAGAATAATTGCATGGCATATTGTATTGCAACCTATAGTTAATGCATTATATTTTTTCATATTTAATAAATTTTTAAGTATTTCATGGCTCTAATTATATTATAATGTGGTAGGCAAATTGTGGAAAAGTGCTAGCACAGTCAGAACATGTAAATGATTAACAATTTTGGTTTACATTCAATGTGAAATTGATTATCTTTTTGTATAATTCAAATAACTTTTCTTTTGTTGAAATATGTAGTTTGGTGGACATGATGTTAATTATTGGGTTGATGAGGAAGAGTTGTTAAATTCCCCTGACCCAATCATAATAATCAATAATCTTATGATTAAAGTAAACAAATAACTTGTTTGGTTGATTCAGAATAAAGATTAAAATCTCAAGATTAGAAATAGGATCAACAACTTGAGGAAATTTTTTCATAGACATAAGGTAATAACGATATTTTAAAGTGCTTTTTTTATGTCATGGGTTTAATTATGAAAGTTTGTTTTTTAACTTTTACATTATCTAATCAAAAAAACATTTTTTTTCTTATATAGGATTTTTGGCAGAGACACCACAACATTTGGCCAACACAAGGCAACATATACCTATGAGACTATTCATTTATCCACCTTTGAGTGATCATAGTCTGAGTAGTTAGACTGGGTCCACACCTTTAGCTGGGACCCATGAGTACCCCCTAGGAAAACATACAACCAGGCTCTGGAGGTGGTGATAGAGGTTGTGGAGCGATAAAAAGGGTCTTTTTAACACCTAATTACCTCACATTAATTGTCAACCCAGGGACGACTTTTTATTTCAAGAGTGTACTCAGTCTGAGGTGGCTATTTACTCAAGAGTAATGTTTAGTAGTATAGTGTTCAGAAAATACAAGGGTAGACAGATGCTACACTATGACTAAATTACTTCAAAAAGATAAAATCACACAAGGCAGCTTATCAGTCAAGGGTGCGGAAGCGATAACCCATCCCTCTAGAAACTGATGGAAAGGAAATTAGAGCATGGACCATAGGTCTGGGAGCTAGGCAGCAACTGCTGAGGCTCACTACAGCTTTAGACCTTCTCTCACACCAAAGTAGCAAATGCAAGTAAATGGAACGGCAGAAAGTAAAATAGAACAACAAATAGGAAATGGAACAGCAAGTCTAAAATGGAACGACAGTAAATGGAACCGCAAAACGTGAAATTAAAGGAACCGAATAACCAATCCTATTGAACAACAATCTTAAATGGAACCAAACAACAAAACTAAGTAATTATAAAGCCACAACAAACTATAAATGTAATTGAATCAGCAACCTTAATCTAGCAGCATGAACATTAATCGCAGTTATTGAAGCAATTACAATCGCAGTTATATTTGAATAGTAACTTAATTGAACATCCATGGCAATTATAAATGAGCAGCAATTAAATGGACCATAGTTCTTAATTAGACAGTGTAGTATTAGATCAGAATTATCAGCAGTACATTTCAAGTTACAATTAATAATTCTATCACTCACGCAATCCAATTATGATTTCAATATAACAAAGCAATTCTACGAAATGTTCATAAACAAAAGATTGTTGAACAAAACAATTTAAAGAAATTAAAAGGAAATCAAACCATCACAAGGCAGCAATTGTAAAGATATGATACACAACAGCAACGTACTCCACCACAGGCTGGGCCCTTAGCCGCCAGCAGACGCTGCTGGGCTACTTCAGATGAGAAGAATGACCAACAACTCCCCAAATCATATATTAATCATCAAATTGTGAAATCATTACAACAGCAAAAGCTTTGAAGATTACAATGGCAATGCAACAATCCCTATCCTCTCATGAATAATTCATCATCATTCTTGAATCTCCAATTCTGAATCCTCAATTCTCCATCCCCAAAGTCATCCTGAAGTCATCCCCATCTCTGATCTTTGTTTTCATTTTTATAGAGAGATCAGAGAGAAGTTACAATAAAGATAAGTACAACATGATTTGTATTACAAAATTGGACTGTTTCCAACCAATTGATCAACAAGAAGATATATTTCCATTTATCTCTCAACAAGAGCAAGACGAATTTGGTTTTGCAGCTGCGATTTGGAGGACGGCCGCAACAACAAATCTGAGAAAATCGTGCTCAAAGAACCCTATATTTTTCTCAGTACGAGTCGAATTTGGGCAAACCATTCTTTGGAAAAGTTAATTGGGTCCGTTCTAGACAAAACCCATGTTCCAGATTTTCCAAATTCTTCTCCATTTGCTCAGAATCTCAACCGCAAAACTGTCACTTCTTATTCCAGCGAATTTCTGAGTTGGCAGATTTAATGGTCAAATCTTCAATCTAGAAATTATCTTGGAGGTTAAAAATGGTAAATAATGTTACAAATAATTTATTGAAACTATCATTGATAAAATAATTCATAATCATCAATTTATTAGAAATAAAGGAGAATAAATAATATTCATCCATAAGAGCATAAATCATTTATAAAATGGATTTAAATGATAAATTATAACAAATGATATAATAGAGAAGAGTAAAAATGGATGAAATAAGTGTTACAAAGTGGTCATATTCACGGCCCAACAACAAGGACTTGGGTGACAATAGCACTCGGTCCTTGAGTAGGAATGCGTGAAGGCAGCATCTCAAGATGCGAGGTATTGGTAAGTGCACATAGCGACCTGTGCGCAGGGTGTAACCGTGGACTACATGAACTCATCAAACATCTCCAAGGTGTGGAAACATGGTTCTAGCACCCTCCCATACTACATCGGGTGAGACCATAGTCCACACTCCATGGACTATTTCCGAAAGGGCCAGTAGTACGAGGACTTGTTTGGTTAAATTACCTCTGAACCTGGGTTAGGCCCCAATAAACCAACAAATGGTTTTGTTGCCAGGATCGAGATCTATGTAAGAGATGTTTGATGTCGTGTCACTGGGATCTGATAAAGAAATAAATTGAAGGGTGGTTGGATAGAAAGATTCACAAGTTCACGGCGTAGGAAAATAGGAATCCACAACTATTGAAGGAGCAGTGGTTAGAGTGCTACTTATATATGAAAATACACGATATTTTCTTTGCATCCTTCACCTCTGAGTTGTGCAAGTGGATCACGAATCTAGCAGACAAAAAAAGAAGGTGTAGGCTTGACAAACCTATTGTGTGGACTCCAGAGTTGGTGCGTAGACTAGAAGCATCAGGACAGAAGATCGTGCACATTGTGGACCATTGGCTAGATTGAATCATAAGAGGGTTTATCTTTGAATTTATGATGGACACATCAGTCAGCTAAAGTGAGGCAGAACGATGCTTCGTCAAAGGACAGCGAGGTAAGTACGTTAAATCTTTGAACACTTGGATTAAAATGCTACTATGTGAAAAGTGGGTTATGCGAATAAACTGATGTTTGGGGCTACACGAAGTGGGAGGATCTTTAGAAATGAAGGTAGTCAAGAAATGGAAACTAGCCCCTTGATTTTACGTCAGTGAGAAAGCGAGGAAGAGCTCGCAAAGGATTCACCAAAGAGTGTAATCAATTTGATAAGGTAGCGAATTCCGTGCATACCACCTCCACCTACACCACCACCAATGTCACCATATTCACCCCCATATTCACCCACACCACCTTCACCACCACCACAATTCAATATGGCGAGCACAATAAAGTTGTCGGTATTCAAAGGAGTAGGGAACGAAGATCTGGACCAATTTTGGTTCGTAGTAAAGACTGTATGGGAAGCACAAGGAGTCACAGATGATAATATCAAGAAGGCAACCATGGTTAGCATCTTGCAAGATCCCGCACTGACATGGTACATCAAGCATTCCAATGATAATCCAAACATAGGGATCACAAATATCAAAGATGTGCTAAACAGGGAATTTAGCAGACCAAAATTAGAGACACAGTCAATCATTAGATTTAAGGAAATCACGATGCTTCCAGGTGAGAACCCCTGAGAGTTGGATCAGAGACTGAAGGGTATGATTCGCGAAGCCAACATGGCCTTAACAGATGGGCAGCATCACACATGGTTTGTAGCGTCACTAATGTTGCATCTAAGGACCACGCTATCATAGCAGAAGCTATCTACTCAGGCCGAAACCTTGGATATTACAATGAGGTTGCACGAGACCCCAATAGAAGATCCTAGCTTGGGAATGGAATAGATCCACACACAATTGAAAACTTTGTGTGTTGAGATGCATAGTTTGAAACAAGACATGACAACTCACCCAAAAGCTCACCATTGTCCAGTATTTGCAAATTACTTAGTCAGAGGAGGCCCAATTCCATTGAGGCCAGAGGAACAAGCTGGGCCAAGCACGACGCCAGCATTATGGTGCAGGATTTGTCATATAGGAGGGAAGCATGCTACAAATAAATGTCATCTATTAGAGAAGTATAGACAAACATCCTAGAAGTTATTCTGTAATTTTTGCAGGTTAGTAGGCCATGATGAGCATACCTGTAGAAGTTATGAACTGATGATGGATCAAACTCCTACCTATAGGGCTCAGACCAAAACACAGGCCCTCAATCAAAATGCAAGGATGGCATGCACTGGGTTTCAAGGGCGCAGATGAGGTCGAGGAGGAATAGGACTAGGAAGGGTTCACAGATAGATGATCTATTATAATTCCGGAGGGCCAGGATATTGTGCCCACAATTGCACAATTCCAATGAGAATATCATGTTTATATTGTACCCAGTTTGATCATGAGATAGAGGACTGCCCCACACTGATAGCGAGGTTGTACGATAAAGGAATACTCTAGCCTCCCCTAACTTAGAACCTGCAAATGATGAGGTCTGAGTCGCATGAGGAGGACCTGAATGTAAACGTCGTGCTCCAAAGTGGCATCACGACAAGAGATGACAAAGGTAAGCAGCTAGAAGAGAGTGTTTGGGTTCACAAGGCTCCAACAAAGGAACCCGAGTTCGATTTGAAGCATGTGAAGGAGACATTCATGGAAGCTAAGAAGAGCTTCACAGAAGCCTCCACTTCAGGTGGTAAAGACAAACTAGAACCAGAGATGGACCCATCAATTCTTACTACCTTTCTGGAGACATACATGAAGCTACTGCATGACAACAAGCCTGTGAAGGGACTGTAGGAACTCATCACTAGATGTGTTGGATCAGGGGAATTGTGTGTAGCACAGAGGCTTGGGAAGCACAAAACATGAAAAAGAAGGGAGATGAGGTTGACTACACAAATCGGAGATTATGAATGGATCAAGTGATTCTGAATTTAGGACTAGATTTGAACATATTGCCAAAGCAGACATGGGAGAACATGGGTAGGCCTGCATTGGAATGGTCTCCTATTCAATTGTGAATGGAAAACCAACAAAAGATACTATTGATGGGAAGATTGCAAGGAATAATAGTAAATATCAAAGGTATGAGCTCACTTGCATATTTCAAAGTGATAGATAATGTTGATGACAACAATCCCTATCCCGTGCTACTAGGAATAGATTGGGCCACTGATATGAATGGAGTGATAAATCTAAAGAATCACAAAATGATTTTTGAGAAAAGGTCACTACGCGTAGTGGTATGTTTATACCTTGTGGAAGGATCATGCTACACAGAGCCAATGCTCGATGATGATCTAGACTATTTCTACAAGATAACCACTCAGGAATATGATTGAATGAATACTACAGTGGATGGCAAGATTTCGTGGGAGCGCGAAAGCTCCTGCACATCTGATTCAGATGAGGAAATAGAATGATGGTAGAGTCAATTACATGAAGTAACCACACACAATTGCAACATGATGATAAATTCACTACACGGTGCAGCAACAGAGGAAAGGGATCTGCATATGTATGATGGGTTGACAGCAGTACATGAACTCCTGAAAAAATTTGAAAGAGAAGTACCGGAACAACAGTGTTTTGACACTTTGAAATGGGCACTGCGCGGTATGCCCACAAGGTGGTGGGGTACGCACCAGCAGAATTTTAAGGACACGAAAGAATGCAGAAGGGTGATTCTTATACGGATTGGAAAGCCCAAGTTGCAAATGAAAGCTAGGTATGATGGACGAAACAGCCTGTGCGCCCACCTCTCTAAATGGATACTGGCATATGGTACACAACCTGCACAAATGCACACCATCCTCATGATAGGAAACAGGACCAACGAGCAGGACCGGGCAAGATGAGGGTGTGAATGATGAGGTATGATAAGACCAATCATGCCCAAGATTATCCGTGAGAAAGCCTTTGACAAGGTGTACGAAGTGTTAAACATGGTACACCATGTCAAACACACTAACTAGGACCTATCTGTACCAGCTATTCTATGGGCCTATAGGACCATGTGCAAAACCCTAACCACGTGTGCACTTCTGAAGCTGAATTATGAAGTAGGGGCTATAATCCCTATGGAGCATGTGAAGCCTAGTTCGTGCATAGCAGCACCCATAGATACGATGATCCGTGAAGCGTGAAATGAAGGAATCACAAAGATGCAATAAACATAACACATTGGACTTGGGGAAGAAATACGATGGGGAAAAATTAGACTTTGCCAACCTGAAAAAGAAAGGGTACAAAAGTGTTATGATGGATGTGGAGATCAATCAGCTAGAGGAGGAGATAAAGGAAGCATTTTTCGTCAAAGAAACTAGGATGGTAAGGCAAGGTGCATACGATCATACTGACAAGTTTGATCACTATCGTCGTGAATTGGTTAGTCTGCTGCCTTGGCTTGAACCACATATCGCCAAACGTAGTGACCAGGGTAGCACGTTGTAAGTAGTAAAGTGCGCAATGCCAACCACAACAATGGAAGGTGAGGATTCTCCATGAACTATGGTAGAGGACAGGATGGAGCCCCACATGGGTGGTGTGACCACCTGACTAGTCGTAGGAATAATAGTCTTAGCACTCCAAGTAGTTGAAAGGAACCGTGGGACTATAAAATATTTTGCCTAGGAGCTGCGTGATATTGGGGACATGCGTAGAAGTAGAGCATCATAGGGTACGTGACTACGCATGGAGGGTTGTGCTGCTGCGCAAATTCTCTAGGAAGTGACCATTGAGGTCACTATTCATGATGGGATGTACGCCTTGAGGCCAAATGGAGTAGGCGATGGGCATTTAAGATGCAATTTATGGGTAAGATTTGGGAAAATCTTATTCCAAGAAGCATTAATGGATCAGAATTGGGGGTAATGGTCGAATTCAAATTCCAAAGGCACTATAAAACACAAAGAGCTACCCAGCAAACAACACTTGGTCATTTGAGACTTGAGCAATTAAGTAAAGCACTGAGTATTGACAGCCGAATGATAATTGAGCCCCAGAGTTTGTGAGTGACAAAATACAACCTAGATATGACGACAACAACTAAGGATGGCTTGGGAATTGAAGAGGAAACTGCCAGCGAGGCTGTGTAGACCACAATACTGGAGGATGTTCCAGAAGGTGTCGAGGTTGTAGCAAAGATCCCAAAATCACTGCGTATGCCAAGGCCTAAGAAGGATAAACAGGAAATGGCTCCAGTACGAGTGTCCCCGAGGAACCCACTGCGTAGCAAACTATCGATGGCAGAGAAGGGGAAAGCTATCACAATAGAAAAAGATGAGAAAGAAGAATATTTGTAGGCCTAATCATCACAGAGGAAGAAGATGATGGCATGGAGGAGTATATTCCACCTACATGCTCTACAACAAAATTTCCCACATATGTACCTCCGTGGAAAGGGAAAACCAAAGTGCCAAAGGGCCTGGACAAAACCAAGAATTCACTCTAGACCCCGCTCCTCCAAGACAACATTGTGTTTGAAGGCACGCACCTGGGCCACATGCCAACCATGAAGTTTGAAGATTGGGACCTCACTGACTGCGAGAAGTTTCCTCACCCGGAGACTGGGAACCTCATGAAGTAGAACATTTTGGGCATGGAGACAATGTTAGAACTGCAGAAGTGGCTATGCAGTGTGGAAAAGGCCAGGCTACTGAACTTCTTATGGGTACCGCATTTTCACCGCGTGCTCGTAACCATTTTCGTCATCAGGCAGCTTCTTTGCCTGGTGCACGATGGGTATGTATGGCTGGAGGAGCCTATCCCCATCATGATAGACCTAATTCACCACATTTCTCAGCTCCCCCGTAAAGGAATGGACCCTGCGACCATAGCTGAAAGAAAGGGCAGTGATTTAGCCCTTGTAGAAGCCATGAAGACAAAATATAAGCTAGAGAAGAAGAAGAGGGGCTATGTCATCTCCACCATCAAGGAGAAAGGGGTATGCGTAGCAACCCAAATCCTAGCTAGCAAAGTCATGAGGAAGTGTCGCGCCAATAAGGTACTAGTGTCGGTGGTTGCACTTGCAAAGCAGTATGTAGAGGGGGCCCAATTCAATTGGTCCAAATTCCTCTACAAAGAATTTTTGAAAAATTGTCACGAAGCCCTGGAGTAGGGTAAAACCTTCCACTATGTGTGGTTGTTGTTATCCATAGTGTTTGTAGTAGGGGAACTGTGGGAGGATAGTCAATTCCCAAGCATCGACAAAGAATTACTCGAGGCCGCAAAGTATGCTTCGCTCTGGGCCACAAAGGACACAAAGTGGGTACATGACACCAAATTCTTCTAGGCGCTCATGGAGATGAACATCCAGATGTGGATCAACTGGAAGCTATGCTTGTTGCCCACGATGTACAACACTCTATAGAGTTTTGTAGACTTTAAAGTGGATATGTACAATATTTTTGAGAGGGTGCATAAAGATCCGACGAAGTAGTGGATAAAACTACCTTTTATAGCCACTGATGATGCCATCTTTATTGTCTTGGAGCATGGCCTCTAGAATGGCGTGCCCTAGCTCTGGCAGAACTTGAGAAGGTGGTTATGTAGAAGAAGAAGGACAATGCTAAGTTGCGCATCACAAAATTGGCCGAGAAAACATGGAAGGAAACAACAACAACGGAGGTAAGGCTAGCGCATGAAGCGGCATAGAAAGTCGTCAAGTAGAAGAAGGCCACAGAAGTAGCAGCAGCACAGGCAACAGAGGCAACAACTACAAAGGTGTATGAGGGCCAAGCAACGTCCTTGAAAGATCAAGAGGTAGAGGAACCAGAAATAGCAGAAGGGATCGCAGACCCAGGGACCGCATCCATGCAGTTAAAGTGCCCACATATGGCAGAGAGAGTAGGCCCGAGGAAGAAAGTCAAGGCCTCGAAGTTGGCCATTGACCCGATCACCTTAACCAAAGGTGACCTCCATGACATCAGCGAGATGGTTTGTGACGTAAAAAATGAGGCTCTTCAGGATTTTATGCAGGAGCACCAGACTATGTTGGGGGCCCTCAGGGCACAACTGCAAGAGTTACAAGTGCGGCCCCCTCGGGTGGGTACCCTTTGATGAGACCCAGAATTAGGTAACTTATTGGGCTCATTTTCCGTAACAGTTCTTCATCAATCCACCATTTTTCATATTTTATGCATGTTTTCTCAGTATATTTATGTTAGTTGAACGAATGAGAATAGTCACTTGACCAAGAAGGCTAACACGTGGTTATTGTAGATTTTTGGACAAATTTTGGACCAAGGCCAAGCAATTATGAGCCAGATGACAACCAAGCATGAAGGAACAAGGGTGAGGATTCATAGGAAGGGTGTCTCCTGCATTAAATGGCCCCTTCCTCGAATTCTCCACCCTCAGATCAGAGTTTAGCAGGCCACCAAAAAGGATTCCCAAGGGCAGCCAAACAGTTTTGTGTAAAGTGACTGATCACTGGCAGTTTGAGCAACCGAGCCCCTTGAGTTAAGGAGGGCTATTGGAGACCCTCGCAGTGGATAAATAGGAAAGCTTCCAACCTTCATAGGTTACTTTTTGAACAATTGTATTTTGCACTATAGTGCTATTATTTTTTTAGCTCATTTTGTAGCTGTTGTTGTACAACTTTCTTTGTGACATGGTTATTTTTTTAGTAATGGAAAGCAGTTTCATTTGGCACCAGTTCTGAGTTTTTTTGGAGCCTGTATCTCTTGGGGTTGGGCCCAACCCAAGTGCCAAGGCTTCCTCTGTGTACTATTATTTGTTTTTAATGTCTTTGCAAAATAATTTTTGTTAAGTAGATTAAAATCTTGCTTGGTTACCTAGGCCATTATTGATGATTAAAAAGGCTTTTCATGTTCAAATTGATTTGATAGGTTAATAACAAAGAAGATCTTCAGAAAAATGCTATCAAGCACCCCTGATCTCACCTCTCCCTCCGTGGGACCATGAGCTGGGACCAAGGTGTCCTTGCCGCTACCAAAAACATTGTCTTTGCTTCATCATGCAATTATTAGTGTTAGATTCTCATTTGCAGAAGTTGATACCAGTTGTGGTTACATGCTCAGGTTCATGATTACTTAGTTCGCATAGCTATTTAACATTATTTTGTTGCAAATAAACTTTTGTTCATTTTATTTGTTGTTATTTAGGTCAGATTAGGTTAAAGTAGCTAGGTCCTTGATTTCTTGAGTTTTTTTTTTGTTCAGGTTGAGGAATAACTTGCAGAGCACCTGTAATACCTCTCTATATACCCATAATCCATCAATCCCACCTGCTCCACCCTCTAACTCGGATTCTTGCCTTGCATTTGCCACATTCTCTCACTTTGCCCTAATTTCCATATTTTTGTGCAACATTGCTCTACCCCTCCTTGAACAAATCCAACCATCCTCACCACTCCTCAGCTCCCTCCACCAAGTCTTGGACCTCCTCACACCCTTATCTCACCTCCATACCCACTTCTTCACCTTTCTTCCTCCATCAACCCTCCAAAATTCCCTTTCGGAACATCCTGTAGAAATTACAGAACATCCTATAGAACCCCTGCAGACTTCCTGTAGAAGCTCATGAAAGTGGTCTCTTGATATTCGAACACTGTGAAACTCTCTGGAAGGGTGCTAGGGACCCCTTATGCTCTCTTCTCACCTTCCCAGCCTCCTGAAAGCGCCTCGCCAGTTCCATTCCCCACCTCGCCTCTGCATAGTCAAAAAAAGTTAAAGCACATGCATGATAATTCTGATAACTTACTCAAAAATACAAAAAGATGTTTTTTTTTTTTTTTTTTTTTTTTTAGATTTTACTGTAGAAGAAGCTTAGACACATGCATTTTACCTTCCTAGAAGTCAATGGAATCTCTTTCAGTAGCTTTCATCCTCTTTCTTGCATCAGTAGGGCTAGCTGGTAAAATTAGGGTTTGATAGAGTTTGCATTTCCTTTCAGCATTTCAGTTTCTTTCTACAAGTAGATTAGCCTGCTTTGAGTTAGCTTTCATCCATCAGTTGAAAATATTCTTATAAGAGCTCATAGAAGTTGGCTTAAGCTCCCAGTGAACTTGTGCGAGCTGACCAAGTGACAGTCGCGGCAAGAGCTAGTACTTGTGCATACAGCACTGTCGCTTCCAAGTTTGTTACGAACTACCAGTTTGATAAAAGTAAAGAAGGGAGTCCCAGGAGTTGCAGCATTATTGCTGCAATACTAGAGCCCACCATCTTTTTGGCGCCATTACCGGGGAAGCATCAGAGTATTTGTGATTGCTTCTTTTCTTCTATTTTCTACTACAAACTTCTACTAAGTAGTTTATTTCATTTCCATTCTGCAATTTCATTTTCGCAAAAGTAGACTAGACATTTCCTGCTTTCCCATACTAGCATTTCAATTCTGCAAGTGTAGATTAACATTTTAATTCCGCAATTTCAATTCTGCAAGCGTAGCTTCGCATTTCATTCCTACAATTCCATTTCAGCAAGATAGATTTTAGTTAGTTGTAGTTCAATCTATTTCAGTTTTGCAGGTACAAGAAGAGAAAAAAACAAAAGCAACCAAAAATCTTTCATTTCATGCCTCGTAGGAACAGAGATAATACTGGAAAATTCTTACCCAACATTCCCACCACATCACGGAGTCACCCTTCTCTCTTCTTTGGTGGCAGTGATGCAGAAAAACCTATAGGTGAACCTCCAGACATATACGAAGATCCTATAATAGAAGAAGAGCAAGAGAACATCCCTCTTAAGACCATGACTAAACACAGAAATGGTATAGGAGTTGAGGAGAGAATAAAAGGTTCCTTTCCCATCCGAGAGACCGATGGGGACATGAAAATGAAGTACATAAGTCCCTCAACCTTACCTCACTTCCATGGGTTGACCACTGAAGACTCTAATACCTTCCTATTTGAGTTTGTTGTCCCTTGTTGAACTTATGACTATGCCAAGGACGAGAAAAAGTTGAAACTCTTTCCTTCTACCCTCAAGGATGCAGCACTACGCTGGTTCATGGGGTTACCTGGAAACAATATCACTACTTGGGCTCAGATGCAGCAGGCCTTATCAACAAATACCGGGACTACTATAGGTCAAAAGAAACAAAGGGAGAGATCTTTCGGATGACCATGGGAAGTGATGAGTCCTTAGAAGACTACGAGGAAAGGTTCCAACTTAGTTATAAACAGGCCAGGTGCTCACTTGACCTTGAACCTCTGAAGCTGGTTCTGCTCCGAGGAGTCTTTGAAGACCTTCTACATACCCTCCATTTGCTAGCTAGAGGAGACATCTACCAGCTACCTTATGAGGACATAAAGACTGTGTTTAGAAACCATTCTAGGGCAACCCGAAAAAAAGGTAGGGGGAATCCACTCTCAGCTAGTACCACCTTCTCCAAGCATGAGTTTGCTAATTAGATGGAAGACCTCAAAAGCGAGATGATACATACCATTTCCATGCAACTGGATACTTTCTGAATCCAATAAAAGAAAGAGGAAGCTAAGAGGGCTTTGGCCATTTTCTGTCCAGGATGTATGAGGAAGCACCCTAAGAATGAGTGTCCATTGCACTCAGTAGAGGTATGTTTCGTTTGTGAGGAAGACCACCCCACAAACTAATGCCCAACCTTACCTGGATTAAAAGCCATGTACTAGGGGATTGATGCAACCACTGAACCACTCTACTTCCTCAACCAAAGGAGGACGCATGGGCCCAGATCTTACCAGTAGGGGATGTAAGGGACATCCCAAGCTTATTATAGCCCCAACCAATCCTCTCATATACCTTCTTGGGGTCCCCCTGCTCATCCTCCCTGGTCCGCACCTCCTCCATGGCCTTATCCATCTCAATACCATACTCAACCTACTACTCAGTTGTTTCACTCACATGTCCAGCCACAACCTCAGTGGAATGCACCTCAGTCAGGGTGGAGGCCCCAATACAACTCTCTTCCTACCATTCTGCCTCCACCTACTCAACCACAACCATTACATCCTGCTCCTCCAAGACAACCCCAGATGCCTGCTCAACCGAACCTGAACCCCAACAACAAACAAGCCCAATAGGTATACATTGGGGAGACAACATGCCCTACCTATGCTATGGAGATCAAGGAGATCAACCTGTGATCTGGGAAGGTCCTTCCAAACCACCAACCCCCTCCCCCGGAGGATGAGGAAGAGAAACAGGAAAGTGAACCTAGAGCCATTCCACCCTTTCCTGAGCGACTAATCATAACCACACAACCAAACCCAGAGGAGACTGAACTTCTGGGAGAACTTGAGTATTTGCGTGTGAAAATACCACTTCTCCAGGCCATAAAAGGTCTACCAATATACAACAAATTGATCAAGGGGAAGTGTTTCAATCACCCAGGTGTGGAGCGATAAAAAACTGTCTTTTAAACTTCTAATTTCCTCACATTAATTGTCAACCCAGGGATGAATTTTTATTTCAAGAGTGTACTCAGTCTGAGGCGGTTATTTACTCAAGAGTAATGTTTTGCAGTATAGTGCTTAAAATGCAAAAGTAAAAGAATGCTTGAAAGAAAATCTACTTACAGCAAAATACCTTGAAGCCTAAATCATTCATTCGGAAAAATAAGTAATGTATCAGTCAAGGGTCCAGTAACAATAACTCATCCCTTTAGAAACTGATGTAACCAAAAGTAATCAAGGAACAGATCATCAATCTGGGGACTAGACAGCAAATGCCAATGCCCACTACAGTTTCAGATCGTTATGCACACCAAAGCAATCAATAATGCAAATAACATAAAATGGAACAACAAATATGAAATGGAACAACAACTAAGAAATAGAACAGCAAGAAACTGAAATGTTCTAAACTAAATCATTCACTCAAACAACCATCAATCGAGCATAAAGTAGCAATAACTCATTCCTCTGGATATGGATGCAATTGAAATCAAACCAGAACAAGACAATCAATCTAGGAACGATGAAGCAATAACCAATGTTCTCTACAGTTGACAGTCCTGCTTTAAAGAAATTAAAAAGAAATCAAAATTGAACTAAAGCTACTATGGAAAGTAAACTAGGAAAACTCTTTAAAAGCAAACTATTGCAATTAATCAACATAAATGAACAACAAAGTAAATGGGCAGCAAACTGTAATTAAAGGAATCTGAACAACAAACTCTAATTAATGGAAATGAACAACAACAAAGCCAAATTAATAGAAATCTTTACTCTAAAAATAAATTGGACAGCACACGGAAATAGAACAACATTGATTAATGATAGAATATGAAACAACGCTAGAAAGCCAAATACAAATGCATAATAACTTAACACAGGCACACATTAATAGTAATCTGAGTCTGATACCGCAAGTATTAATCTTGGTTAGAGAGGGTAACGATTATAATTCGTAATGGAACCACAATGTCAATTGAATAGCAATCGTATGAAGTATAAACCATAAACAAATACAGTAATACCAACTTAAGAAGGTTACAACTTGATTACTCTGCAATTAAACAATAATAGCATTATGTAGAGAACAACAATGTTACATTAACGACTTTAAAGGAATAGCAATACGTTAGAATGCACATTACGACTTTCTTGTTGCAGAGAATGAAATATGAAATATAACAGAGCTGCAATATAAGATAACGGAACACACCAGATTACTGATTCAAGCTGATAAGCAAAACCATGCATAAAACAAAGAGATAATATACAGCAGCAGCATAATCCACCAGAGGCTAGGCCCTTAGCCCCCAGCGAATGCTGCTGGGTTACTTCAGGATCAAAGATGGAATAGCAACCAGATTTATATTAAAATATCAAAGCAGAGTTACAGTGGATTACAACAAGAAATCTCTCCATATCTCAGACATTATGCATTTTCTCTTCCATCCTCAATTCTGAATCTCTAATTCATCTTCAATTCCATCATTCGAATCCATCCCCGAAGTCATCAACATCTCTGATCTCTGTTCTGATTTAAATACAAAGAGAGCAGAGAGTGGTTACAACTGTGATAATTACAATATGATCATTATTACAAAATTGGATTGTTTCCAACCAATTGATCAACAAGAAGATATATTTCCATCCATCTCTCAACAAGAGTAAGATGAATTTGGCTTTGTAGCTGAGATTTGGAGGACGGTCGCAATAGCAAATATGAGAAAATCGTGCTCGAAGAACCCTGCGTTTCTCTAAGTACAAGTCGAATTTGGGCAAACCGTTCTTCCTTAAAGTTAATTGGGCCCATTCTAGACAAAACCCATGTTCCGGATTTTCTATAATCTTCTTCATTTGCTCAACATTGCAATCGCAAAATTGTCACTTCTTATTCCAACGAATTTATGAGTTGGCACATTTAATGGTCAAATCTTCAATCTAGAAATTGTCTTGGAGGTTAAAAATGGTAAATAATGTTACAACTAATTTATTGAAACTATCAGAAATAAAATCATTCATAATCATCAATTTATTATAAATAAAGGAGGATAAATAATACTCATTCATAAGAGCATAAATCATTATAAAATAGAATTATATGATGAACCGTGATTAATAACATGATAAAGAAAAGTAAAAATGGATGGAATAAGTATTAAAAAGGTGGTCATATCCACAACCCAACACACCCCCACACCAAATATATTGCATGTCCTCATGCAACAAAATCTGAATATGTTGCATGTCCTCATGCAACCCAAAGACAAAACCTATGTGTTAACCAAGCAATAAAAAAAAATTGTTCATCCCAGCTCATGAAATGGAAGAACAAATGAATTTTTCCTTAATTAATGAATATTCACTTTTAGCACTCTTGATGAAGGCATAACAATTTTTACATTGACGTTCAAGTTATGTGCATATGAAGTTGCAACAAAATATGATATAAGTGACATCAACCTTCATTAACCATTTTCCCAAAAACTACAAACTAGATTTTGTTGAAATGTTGCAAGTAGATTTGTAATATATGAATTCCTCTATGATCCAAAAATCAGATCGTTTTGATGCATGGATCAAGAGATATAAACAAAATGGTTGTAGGTGAGAGTGCATGATTTCTGAAATTTTATGAGCCAATTTAACTTGAAATGATCTGGGTTTGTGTATTTTAATGATACATCTCTGTGATCCAGAAATCACAAGAAGTGAGTTCATAGTCTTAAAAATATTAGGGAAATCAATTTCTGCACTGAAATTGTATGTCTTAAATGAGAAAGAAAGCAAAAAGACATCCATCATGCGTAGCAATTCCTCCCCCTCTTTGAAAAATTAGCATGGCCTCATGTGATGCTAGAAAACAAATTGAGGTGGTTGCTACCATATTTTGAATTCTATGCTTGGTGTAAAACAACATGGAAGAAGGGAGGTGTTGAGAATGAATAAGAATAGTAATGGATGAATATGAATGACATGGTCATAAGAAAGAAATGAATGAAACACTCCCCCAAACTGAAAGATGAGATGTCACTGAAAAAAAGAAAGTGGTAAAGATGTGGAAGGGAGGATGATAAATAATGCTCAGAATGGATTTTCATTAAATTCTCCTAAATTCGTAATAAATCAGAAAATTATGCTATTTTACCTCAAGTTTTACCTCCAAAAAGAAAAATGTGGAATGGCATATATGTACTAGCAGTTGTTGAAGCCGATGTAGGTAGAGTTGGTACTGAAAGTGATGCAAAAGGTGGAATCCAGGCAAGCTCATCATGTCAGAAGAATTGTTCATGTTCGCGAGCCTCTTTTGTTAAGTGCAATAGTGTCGTCATGCTACAAATAAAATTCTGCCCATACTTGTTGTTTTCCTATAAACAAAGCACTATTTGGCATACAGTGTTCTTGAATCCATAGTGTTAGTTTTAAATAGCAATAGATTAAGATGCATGCAAAAATTTCAATCAGAAAAACCTATCAAATCAACAAGTTATGGCAGAGTGTAGTAATCATATCACATGCAATCCCATAATGCATACATTCCCCCCTCCAATTGGAAAAGGAATTCCATGACCATAAAGCATATGAGAGGTGTTGTGCTGACAGCAAGGCAAGGGAATGAACAATACAACAGTAAATGAAGCAGAGCACACATATCAATGATATGACGGAGAGAGTTATGGTTATTATGAGAGCAGAGTGTATAAAGATAGTTATGAATAAAAGATAGGACACTTTGGATTGATGATAAGTTATGAAAAGAGAAAAAGGACAGCAATATGCCAAAAAGATGCTTTACTGACGGTATTCTAGCTGAAAAATGATGTGATTGATCAAAAAATAATTTCTCATGCGTAAAGGTTCAAAATAGGGAAAAAACATTTAAGGAAATAACTTCTTTAATAAAAATAAAAAATAAGAAAAGGGTATTATAGTAATAATTGACGATAAGATATAATTTCAATACCATAAGCAGAGCGTCTACTGCCAGCAGGCGTCCGTAGCCTCAACAAGGTTGTTTTTTAACCCATATGAGCCAAGATCCTCAATTTATAAATGGAGAGTTTTAGTGCTTGTAAGAAAAGCTTCGGCGTAAATCACATATAGAAAGACTTTTGTCGACTGGTTGGTTCGAAATGCGTCGACAAAAGTCTTTCTATATGTGATTTACGCCGAAGCTCTTCTTACAACTATGATGAATCACAGAAGCCTCAAATCTACAAGTTTTAGTGATGTTCTACAGATGAGATCAGTGTGCTGGCGTGGTAACCAGATAACAACACTGCCATTCACTAGGAGGTAGCAAAAGTGATCAGGCCACCTCATGATGAGACCTCCTGTTCCAAGGATAATTTGGCTATCCAGTGGATCATAACCTTGGTGTGGTGGCCATAATGGGAATGTCACTTTGTTACAGTCTTATGAACATGGTAGGCTGGCTCGTAATGAGACTCCCTATCCTCCATCTGCGAACAACATTTTGTTGTTATTACACATTTTTATGATAAAAAGAGGGAGGCTCAGTACTCCTTAAGAGTAGGGATGGTGGAAGAAGTTGAACATGTCAATAGAAGTTGAACATGTCAACAGAAAACAATGCAGTAAAGTAGTATATAAATAATTGTGTCTTTTTTGAAAAGAATCTATCATCAAAGAGTTGTCCTGTTAAAGATCATAACATGAATGATAATAACCTGCTTCAAAAGAATCCATAATTCTTGTCCTCATAAAAATAGTGTACTTCATGCCATGAAAGGGAATCAGGAAAATGTGGCTGAGATGAACTAGGAATAATCACACAAGAGGAAGGAAGGGTTGCTCTCAAAAAATATGCCTAAAGTGTTGCTTTTTTGAAGGAACAACAAAAACACTCAAAAAGAAAGTGGTGTTCTGTGTCGGGAACAGCAAAGGAAATGCACGCCAAAAGGAAAAAATACACACGAAAAAATGTTGTTCCCTGTAGGGAACAATGAAAAAATGCATGTGAAAAGGTGTTGTTCTCTAAGAGAAACAACAAGAAATGCAAAAATGATGTTCTTTTGAAAAGGAACATAAAAAATGTGAAAGTGCAAAAATGTTATTCCATTTCGAAAAGGAACAACAACTGTTTCATTTCGAAAAGGAGCAACAAAACGTGAAAGTGCAGAAGTGTTGTTCCATTCGAAAAGGAACAACAAAACGTGAAAGTGCAGAAGTGTTGTTCCATTCGGAAAGGAACAACAAAACGTGAAAGTGCATAAGTGTTGTTCCATTTCGGAAAGGAACAGAAAAACGTGAAAGTGCAAAAGTGTTGTTCCATTCGAAAAGGAACAACAAAACGTGAAAGTGCAGAAGTGTTGTTCCATTTTGAAAAGGAACAACAAAACGTGAAAGTGCAGAAGTGTTGTTCCATTTCGAAAAGGAACAGCAAAACGTGAAAGTGCAGAAGTGTTGTTCCATTCGGAAAGGAACAACAAAACGTGAAAGTGCAGAAGTGTTGTTCCATTTGGAAAGGAAACGTGAAAGTGCAGAAGTGTTGTTCCATTTCGAAAAGGAACAGTAAAACGGGAAAGTGCAGAAGCGTTGTTCCATTTCGAAAAGGAACAACAAAACATGAAAGTGCAGAAGTGTTGTTCCATTTCGAAAAGGAACAACAAAATGTGAAAATGTAGAAGTGTTGTTCCATTCGAAAAGGAACAATTAAATGTGAAAGTGCAGAAGTGTTGTTCCATTCGGAAAGGAAGAACAGTTGTTCCATTTCGAAAAGGAACAACAAAATGTGAAAAAGGAACAGCAAAATGGACAATGATAAAATGTAAGCATGCAAAAAAACAAATTAGCTATTTACGGCATTGATGCTGAGGATGAGTTACACTTTGAATGAAGCAACACCTGAAACACAAAATATAAAAGAAATTAGAAAAGAAACAACAAAAAACAGTATGTAAATAAATAAATTAAGTTACAACAGCTATGATGTTATGTCAAAAAAATGATCTATCCGAAAAATGTTTTGGCAACAAAGACATGACATGAATCTTCAAATGGAAATCAATTCTTCATTTCTTCTATTATGAATCCGTTGGGTAATCAATTGGATGAAATTCATTTGTTTCATTTAAAATTTCTTTCAAGAATCACTCATCCATAAATTGACCTTCCTTTTCTCCTAGGACCTGCAAAAAACGAGTATCTACCTGCAATAAAACATTAAATCATGGAGAAAGAGAGGTGTGCGGGCTCCCCTAATCCAAGAATCGTGCAAAAAATTAACAAGTAGTTACTCTGTAGAACAAATCCATGGAGAAAATAACAAAGTAAAATATATTTGTCACTTGCAGGAGAGCAATGGTCGACCATACTAATCAGCAGTGTTTTAATCACAACTTCTTTGTTTTTCATTCAAATTGAGTGATTCCAAATCCAAATGAGATTTAATTCAAATTTTTATCTCCCGTAGAAACAGGTTTTAAATATTCAATGATATGCTATGCCAATATTAGTTATAACAACCTGGATAACAATGTCATTTTCGATTACCCATCGTAGACCAACAATTGATGTTTTAAGCATAGTTTCTTTGTTTGATGTTGGATTCAAATGATTCAAATTGTAAATGAAATTAGATTCATTTATTTATCTTCAATAGAAATAGGTTTTGAACACAAGAATAATTGATAGGTCAAATACTATAAGGAACAATCGAAAAGACATAGTTTTAAGGGTGCTGATTTACGATAGACAGTCAGTATTTTGATCATAACTTCCCCACACGATATCAAAAATGAGTGATTCCAATTGCATTGTAAACTAAATTCATAGGGGAATCTACCATAGAAACAGGTTTTAAAAATTCATTCATTTAGGCTTCCAGAAACTTACTGTCCCAACTCTATTCCTCAGCTGCCCGCTAGACACCCTAACAATGTTTTAGTTCTAACTTTTTCGTTTCAAATCCAAATTGAGTGATTCAAATTGGGTTAGAAATTAGAAATCAAGGGATACTTAGGATAGAAACAGGTTTTAAAAGTATGCCCTTTTGGTCCCTCAAAACATGATTGTCCCGACTGTTTGCTCAGAAATTTCATCAAGCCCACAAGCCAAAAAAATGTGATATTCAAGCATTTTTTCAAATTGGTGATAAAAATGAATATAAGTGTTTGTAGAACTATTATTTTCATTATAAATCATCTACATACACAAATGAATTAAAAAAAATTATCACCAATGTTGATTTGCATAGCATGTTGCAACAAAAGAAACAACTAGTTTTACATAAAAAAAAAAAAAAAAAAAAAGCATTTATTTATTCCCTTATTTATTTTATTTTCTACACTAACCTATTTTAATTTAAAAAATGAATATGACTGCGTATATGATTACTTCCAGTGGAGCCATTTTCGAAATAAGGCTTCGCGTATACACATACCCAAATTTGAAAAATGCATATTAATGAAAATTAGGGTATGAGAAGCCAAATTCCCTTGAAAAGATGGTGTCAAAAATTGTTGAAGTACGGAGTGATGCTTCAAACAAATGATGGAGTGAAACCAATCTTCAATGTATCCGTTACTTTCTTGATTTCTCATATCCATCAGATCATGTAGTTCTTGAGTTTTTAAAATAGCTTGTTGATACATACTATAAGAAACCTCATTTTCTTCCATAGCTTCTAGAATTTTTGAATTTGAAACACTCTGAATCTCATTGTAAGTTTTCTCTAATGGAGCATGTGAGATAGAATGGGTGGGAAGGGTGGGTAAATGTGGCAGTTCAACATTGTAAGCATGTTGTACTGGATTATTGTGGCGAGAGTGTGGAATTAGTTGAGCAGGAAAATGTGTAAGAAATGGACCATTGTGATGATGTGGTTGATTGGGTTGTGTGAATTGTTTTGATGGGCAAGCAAGGTGTTTTGGAAGAGATGGTGAAGAATATGGAGAATGTGTTTGTGCTACAAGATGAAGGAGAGTAGTCATGGAATCATAAGGTGAACCATGTCCAACTTGTAGACAAGATTGGTGGTGGTTATATTGAAATCGACATGGCTTCCCTAACACATTAATATTCCATAATGGATTAAGCAAGTAAGAGAATGAAAAGGAAGTGTTTTGAACCATCCCTATTGACCTTGTTGCAACTTCCCCATCTCTTTGATATGCTACTTCCATCCTAGATAAGGAAGAGTGAGTATCTATGGGATGCTCCTTTTGTTCATGAGTGAAAAACACTTCATCAAATTCTTGATTTTTATGAACTTGCAAAACAACCAATTTCGCATTTAGAGAGCTAACAAAATCAACTTTAAAATTTTCAAATAAAGCATTGATTTCAGCTCTTGCGTCTCCTATTCTTGTAGCGGATTTGGAAAAGAAATAACAAACATCTCTAAAATTCTTACCATCCTTGGAGATTCCTCTTGAATACCTTATGCACAAATCACAAACATCATCATATGATAACTGAAAAACATCCCTTTTTCCTATCAGATTTAAGAGTTTTAAAAATTCATCTTTGATTTCTTTAAGAAGGAGTGTTTTTAAGATCTCTTTTTGCAAATGCTTATGCTTTGATTTTTGAAGGTTATATTGAAATCGATCTACATTGTCCTCCAAACTTTCATCTTCCCCTTGTATCATACCGAAAATATCTTCATTGGATTTGCAATAGTCTTGGTACTTCTTCAAGAATATGTTCTTCATGTCCTCCCATGATTGGATGCAATTCCCACCTGGGCTCATGAACCATCGGAGAGCTACTCCTTTTAGAGTAAGAGGAAACACTTTCAATCTTTGATCATTAGTACAATAATCATATCCTCTACAAAGTATTTCGAACTCAAATAAGAATGTATCCGGATCTTCATTTGCTAAACCATGAAAATTTGGTAAAGATGGGGGAATTATGTGCATTTGTGTCACTCCTCCTAGATCTTTGATAGGAAATTCAAAAGTAGAAACTTGAGCCGTTTCTTACCATAGTATAAGATGTTCTTCATGTGTTTCTTCGAGGCTCCTTCTTCAAATGTTCCTGTCAATCGGTTAGTGAAATGGGTGGTGCTTACATCACCACTTGCGTGAGATTGTGTGATTCATTTTTTAAAAATTTCTATCTTTTTCCTAATCATTCACACAAAAATTCAAACATCTATTTCTACCCTAGGTTCTTTAAAAATTTTGTTGGAAAGTGGGCGGGGGAGCAGGGCTTTTACATGCTCCGTACGCAGGTTCTTACCTTCTATTTTTAATACCCAATTCTTTCTTAACAGGCACTCATTAGATGCACACTACTCTTTAAAAATGGCTACACTCTCCCCGGCAACGACGCCAAAATGTGGAGCAATAAAAAGGTGTCTTTTAAACTCCTAATTACCTCACATTAATTGTCAACCCAGGGACGACTTTTTATTTCAAGAGTGTACTCAGTCTGAGGCGGCTATTTACAGAAGAGTAATGTTTTGCAGTATAGTGCTTAAAATGCAAAAGTAAATGAATGCTTGAAAGAAAATCTAGTTACAGAAAAATAACTTGAAGCCTAAATCATTCATTCGGAAAAATAAGCAATGTATCAGTCAAGGGTCCAGTAACAATAACTCATCCCTTTAGAAACTGATGTAACCAAAAGTAATCAAACCGGAACAAGACAATCGATCTAGGAACGAGGAAGAAATAACCAATGTTCTCTACAGTTGACAGTCCTGCTTTAAAGCAATTAAAAGGAAATCAAAATTGAACTAAAGCTACTATGGAAAGTAAACTAGGGAAACTCTTTAAAAGAAAACTATTGCAATTAATCAACAGAAATGAACAACAAAGTAAATGGGCAACAAACTGTAATTAAAGGAATCTGAAAAGCAAACTCTAATTAATGGAAATGAACAACAACAAAGACAAATTAATAGCAATCTTTACTCTAAGAATAAATTGGACAGCACACGGAAATAGAGCAGCATTGATTAATGATAAAATATGAAACAACGCTGGAAATCCAAATACAAATGCATAATAACTTAACACAGGCACACATTAATAGTAATCTGAGTCTGATACTGATAGTATTAATCTTGGTTAGAAAGGGTAACGATTACAATTCATAATGGAACCACAATGTCAATTGAATAACAATCTTATGAAGTATAAACCATAGACAAATACAGTAATACCAGCTTAAGAAGGTTACAGCTTGATTACTCTGCAATTAAACAGCAATAGCTTTATGTAGAGAACAACAATGTGATATTAACGACTTTAAAGGAATAGCAATACGTTAGAGTGCACATTACGACTTTCTTGTTGCAGAGAACGAAATATGAAATATAACAGAGCTGCAATATAAGATAATGAAACACACCAGATTACCGATTCAAGCTGATAAGAAAAACCACGCATAAGCCAAAGAGATAATATACAGTAGCAGCACAATCCACCAGAGGCTGGGCCCTTAGCTGCCAACAGATGCTGCTGGGTTACTTCAGGATCAAGGATGGAATGGAAACCAGATTTATATTAAAATATCAAAGTAGAGTTACAGTGGATTACAACAAGAAATCTCTCCATCTCTCAGCCATTATCCATTCTCTCTACCATCCTCAATTCTGAATCTCTAATTCATCCTCAATTTCATCATTCAAATCCATCCTCGAAGTCATCCCCATCTCTGATCTTTGTTCTGATTTAAATACAAAGAGAGCAGAGAGTGGTTACGACTGTGATAATTACAATATGATCATTCTTACAAAATTGGATTGTTTCCAACCAATTGATCAACAAGAAGATATATTTCCATCCATCTCTCAACAAGAGCAAGACGAATTTGGCTTTGCAGCTGAGATTTGGAGGACGACCGCAACAACAAATCTGAAAAAAGTGTGCTCAAAGAACCCTGCATTTCTCTCTGTACAAGTCAAACTTGGGCAAAGCGTTCTTTACTAAAGTTAATGGGGTCCATTCTGGACAAAACCCATGTTTTGGATTTTCCATATTCTTCGTCATTTTCTCAGCATTGCAACCGCAAAACTATCACTTCTTATTCCAGCGAATTTATGAGTTGGCACATTTAATGGTCAAATCTTAAATCTAGAAATTAGCTTGGAGGTCAAAAATGGTAAATAATGTTACAACTAATTTATTGAAACTATAATTGATAAAATCATTCATAATCATCAATTTATTAGAAATAAATGAGGATAAATAATATTCATTCATAAGAGCATAAATCATTATAAAATAGAATTATATGATAAACCATGATTAATAACATGATAAAGAAAAGTAAAAATGGATGGAATAAGTGTTAAAAAAGTGGTCATATCCACGGCCCAACACCAGGTAGGCGCAAGAGAGATGCTCTGACTATCAATGTCATAGGACAACTGTTCGATCTAATGTTCGGGCAAGTAATCTGTCCAAAATATTTGGACCCTGGGACTCCTGTAGTTGATGTCCACATCAATGGCACCATAACCCCCCACACCTTGATCGATCTAGGGGCTACCATTAATGTGATGACCAAGGACACTATGCTTAAACTCAACCTTCAGAGTTCCTTAAGAAAGACCTCGACAGTACTGCAGTTAGCAGACTGCTCCACCGTGACTCCCGAAGGGATTGTGGAAGATGTCCTGGTCTCTGTTGACTCTTGGGAGTACCTTGCACACTTCTTGGTCCTTCAGCCAAAGGAAAAACTCACGAGATACTCCCTCATTTTGGGAAGGCCTTCGTTAGCTACTGCAGATGCTTACATCAGTTGTCGAGCTGGGAGCATGACCATCAAGAATGGGCCTATGTCCAAATAGCTAGTCCTATACCCTCCTACCCAACCTCTGTTAGAACATGACTTACCACTCTCGTTAGAAGAGGAGGATGAGGATGAGGTCTACTCTGCACCATTGTGCACAATAAAAGCCACCAGGGGAGGATCTCAAACCGAGGATGACTTGATTGAGAATTTGATTCAAAATCCACCTTTTGTTGCACTGTCATTAGAGGAGTTGGTGGAAGGTACCCAAGCCAGTGCTTTAGTGGACCTCTGTGTGGCTGATCTGACCTCTCCCAGAGTTAAGAACGTGGAATTTGGCTTCAGAAGAACCTTAAAGATCAGTTCATCCCTATCTCCCTCCCAGGAGAAGGAGTTGTGTAGTTTATTGAACCATCATTTGGATGCTTTCGCTTGGAGCTATAAGGAGATGAAAGGAGTCCACCCTTCAGTCTGAACCCATCGCATTTACATTAAAGAGGATTGTAAACTAGTCTGGAAGCCTCAAAGGAGAATGAATCCAGCCCTTAAAGACATTGTCAAAGAAGAATTGTAAAAGTTGTTGGATGCAGGATTCATCTACCCCATCTCTGACAGTGAGTGGGTCTCACCTCTAGTTCTTATGCCCAAGAAAAACGAGAAGTGGAGAATCTATGTAGATTATCGAGAACTTAACAAAGCCACCAAGAAGGACCATTTCCCTTTTCCTTTCATAGATCAAGTGTTGGATGGACTGGCAGGGAAGAAGTTATTCTCTTTCCTAGATGGGTTCAGTGGGTATAATCAGATCCAAATCAACCCGGAGGACCAAGATAAGACCACCTTCACTTGTCCTTGGGGTAACTTTGCCTACCGGGTCCTTCCCTTTGGGCTATGCAAGGCTCCTGCCACTTTCCAGGGAGCAGTATTGAGCATATTTGCTGAACTGGTTCACAATTCACTGGAAATCTATATGGATGACTTTACTCCTTATGGATCCAACTTCCAAGAAGCATTGACTAACCTGGGAAAAGTTTTAACCAAGTGTATTGAGATGAACCTGTCCCTCAGTCCCAAAAATGTGAATTCCTGATTACTGAAGGGACTGTGCTAGGTCATTCCATTTCTCAGCAAGGATTACAGGTGGATCCTGACAAAATTGCTATCATCCAAAAGGTTCCACCTCCTCAAAAGGTAAGAGATGTTCAGAGTTTTCTAGGCTTAGTAGGATATTATAGAATATGCATTAAAGATCTCAGTAAGCTAGCCTCACCATTGTTTGGCCTCTTAGGAAAAGATGTTGAGTTTAAATTGACCGACGACTGTCAAAGGGCTATGGATGAGTTGAAAGATAAGCTAGTGTCTGCCCCGATTTTGAGAGGTCCAAATAGGGCCGTACCTTTCCACATCCACATCGATGCCTCGAACAAAGCCATAGGGGTATCCTTAGGACAAGTTGAGGAGAAACTACCATATGCCATATACTTCGTCAACAAAAACCTGTCCAATGCAGAAATGAACTATACTATAACTGAGAAAGAGTTCCTGGCTGTAGTCCATTCCATAAACAAGTTCAGACACTACATCATTGGTTATCAAACATTCGTGCACACTAATCATGTTGGGATTATATATTTAATGAATAAGCCTAATGTAAATGCTTGTATCATTAGATGGTTACTTTTTTTGCAGCAATTTGATTTGACCATTGTTGACAAGCCAGGTAAGGAAAATGTTGTTGCTGACTTCCTGTCTAGATTGGATTTGCCTGCAGGTGAAGAAGGGACAATGGGTGACCAGATGCCAGATGAACACCTGTTTTCTATCTAAGTACTCTCTCCATGGTTTTTTGATATAGCGAATTACTTGGTCTCACCACAGTTCCCTTCTCACCTATCCTCAAAGGAGAAGAGCAGAATTGTGAGGAAGAGTGCCCCATTCACTTGGATCGGGGGAAACCTGTTTAAACTTGGCCCAGATCATATCTTGAGGCATTGTGTTAGGGAGGAGGAAGTCTTTGACATCCTCCAAACCTGTCATGATGGGCCCTATGGAGGCCATTTTGCAGCAAAAAGGACTGCCTTCTATAGGCAGGCTACTATTGGCCTACTCTTCATCAAGATGTCAGAAGATACATCAACCAGTGTGACCGATGTCAGAGGATGGGGAAACCAACTCCAAGGGATGAAATTCCCCTCCAACCTCAAGTGACCTTCAAGCGATTTGAGAAGTGGGGCATGGATTTTGTGGGTCCTATCAACCCTCCTTCAAAGAAAAGGTATTACATCAATGTGTGCACCAACTACCTGACAAAGTGGGCAGAAACAAAGGCAATCAAGGAAGCGATAGAAGAAAAAGTGGTTGAGTTTTTAAGGGAAAATATCTTCTACAAGTTTGGCTACCCAAGAGAGTTATTCACTAATCAAGGAAGCCAGTTCACCTATAACTTGATTGAAGACCTGCTCACTCATCACAAGATTAAGCACAGAACTTCCACCCCATATCACCCACAAGCAAATGGGCAGGGGGAAGTCACTAATAGAGTGTTGGAAGAGATTCTGACTAAGGTGGTGACAGCAGCAGAAAGGATTGGGCAGATCGCCTGGTTGAGGCCACCTAGGCCTACAACACCACTTGGAAAACTACAATAAAGTTCACACCTTATGAGATGGTATAAGGGAAGAAAGCTTTGTTGTCCATAGAATTCGAGTACAACACATTGAGGGTGGCAGCTCAACTGGACCTAGATCTCAGCCATGTGCAACGAGAAAGATTACTGCCGCTGAATGGATTAGATGAACAGAGAATGCAGGCCCTCCTCTACTCAGAAGTGGTTCAACTCCAAAGAAAGATATGGAATGACCGACACCTTAATGAAAAGTAATTCCAGCCAGGAGATTGGGCACTAATGTACGACTCAAGATACAAGGATTTCAAAGGGAAACTGAGGACAAGGTGGTTAAGACGATATACAGTGGAGAAATGCAATGACAATGGTTCAGTACTTATTAGGACCATTGATGAAGAAGCCATCCCCATGCTTGTCAATGGGAATCGATTGAAAATTTATAGGAAACCCCTTTCGAGGCAGGAGTTCATCGAAACTTTTGACAAATCAGTGCTGGTAGTGTAGCAGGGCTCTGTCTCTACTCCACCCACACCTTGATCATCAAAAAAGTAAAGAAAAATGGAATAAAAAGATCCCTCGATGAAAACTTCTTAGAGGCGCCCGGGGCAGACAGTGAGGGTGAAAACCTCATGGAGGTGCCCCAGCTATCTCTCAAAAAAAAAATTGGAATAAAAAGATCCCTGGGTGAAAACTTCTTAGAGGCGCCCGGGGCAGACAGTGAGGGTGAAAACCTCATGGAGGCGCCCCAGCTATCTCTCAAAAAAAAAAATTGGAATAAAATGATCCCTGGGTGAAAACTTCTTAGAGGCGCCCGAGGCAGACAATGAGGGTGAAAACCTCATGGAGGCACCCCAGATGTCTCTCTCAAAAAAAAAAACACAAAAAGCAGGCTTAATCTCTGTGAAATAGTTGCAGGTTGCAGGGAATACATTGCAGGTAAGGAGAGTCACACAAAACAGTGATAGGGGTCTGTACCAGGCTACATGACATCCCTACAAACACTCCCTCGATGACCACTCACCTTTCCTAGTATTTGATCACATTCAGGTCAAGATTCCACCTTCTACAAGAAGTTTTGGGCTTTCTACAGGAAGTTTTGGGAATTCTACAGGAAGTTCTATATTTCTACAGGAAGATCCTGTAGAACCTTCAAACTGGCCAAAATCGATCTTGGGAGGAAATTTGAAGGATGGAATCTGCTTGTTGGGCCTACAACCACCCTTGTTTCCATCCATCACCATATGTCACCCCTGTTTCATCCCTGTTCACATCCATTTCACCCACTTGGTTATGTGTTCTTGCACATTCATACAAGAAACCCTGTTTTCCTCAGATTGATAGCAAGAATTTTTAGTGACAAGTCAAGCAACAAAGTCTCGCACACCCTACCTTTCCAAGCTCCATCTAGACTCTTCATCAATGAATCCCTCGTTAGCAATATAGCCCTGCTCGTTTAGCCTGCATCCCAGGAGGAGAAATAGCTACAGGACATCCTACACGAATCCTGTAGTAGCTGATCCCTCTAGAAGACATACTCTGGAGGTAGGGATAGCCAAAACCAACAAAGGGAACATGCAAAAGTCTCCTCTTGGACATGGAAACATCCTTGGTATTCGAAACCAAACAAAACTTGTGCATGTAGTGTTGACAACCAAAGGATCGGGTTCCAAAACCCATGCATACGGCATCAACAAATGAAGGAATGGGTTCTAACACCCATGCATGAGGTAGCAGCAAGTGAAGCAGTGGTTCTAAGACCTGAAGTCTACATAACGCGTCCACGGCCACACAAGTAAGTGTCTAACCTCATTTGTCAATTGCATAAACTATATTCAAAAACTGCATGTCTGTGAAAATGGTTCGAATTTAACGGGATGGGTGGCTAGTCAACTGGCCACCCTCAACAAGTGACATAGCTTCGTGGGATCAGAACAAGCTTAGTTACATTCAAAATTGCCAACGAGACATGCAGCCGACACGTGTGCAGTGTCCAGTCAGGGAAAATCGTCGGGACTGGCAGTGGTGGGGGCAGTTAATGGCAGAGGGGAGGTGATGGAGGTCAGGGACACGCAGAGAAATGATGGCTGTGATGTTGGATCAATGGTTCGGTCCGGCCACCTCACCCCCTGGCCACGAATTGTACCGTAGTTAAAAGATGCTCAGCTGAAGACTCTCATCACCCACTCTTCATTTGCACTTGCAACGTCCTCGGCCGATGTATGCGTCCTCTACTTCCAAAATCTATTAACTCGTCGTCCTCCACCGAGCTTTTCAGCTTGTTTCAAAAATATCCCACGTACCAGGCTCATTTAGAGGCACAGTGACATCCTACAGAAGCCAGCAAGAGTTCTACAGGTAGTACAACATAGTTTTCCAGAGCAGGGAAGCTTGGACTTTTCTTGGTCGAATTTGGAGTTTCGAGAGAGGTAAGCTTGAAAACACTCTTCCATGCATGGTATGTTTCGAAAAGGTGGTGTATTGAACTGTCTTGAACTAGAGAGTCAGAGACAAGTCTGCTTGTGAGTTGGAAATAGCAGTTTGCCTATGTGTTGCACGAAATTTCTCAGTCAGTTCTGCGTCAAATTTCTCCTCCACAATTCCTGTTAAAAAAAATTTCTCTTGTAAGAAAGATATGCACCTGTGAGGGCTAGCCTGTGTATGAAGAATTTGAATTTTCATGGTTGTATGTATGCTGGGGATAAAAATTGAGCTCTGTACTCTGTCTGTGGAAACCCAATTTTTCCTTTCATAAACAAACAGCCGAGTTTTGTGTAGCAATAGCCTTAGAACCAGGGAATTGGTGCTAATTAAAATTTGGACACTCGACAGACCCCTTTTTGAAGTTCAAGGTGTTATCACTCAGGTTGTCCCTAGGCTCTCCTATTAGG